>LPNX010242742.1:156136-180527 GCA_001517045.1 Pseudotsuga menziesii | reverse complement strand
AAGCATAAGTTCTGGCAACAATGGACTATAGTTTCGTTACTCTCAATTCTCTCTTATGCTTTCAATGTTTCAATGGGTTCCTTATATAGCTTTTCAAAGGGATACTAAAAGGTCGAATTCGTGCGATCTCAAGGCATATGGAAGGCCAGGAGTCATATGAGTCAGATCCAAGTCAAGGAACGCTCCAAAAGGATTTGGATTATGTACACATCCCGATGTACGCGACTATAGAGGGAATATCCACGTATGTACGTGGTTATCGAGGAAAAATCCGCGTATATCACTTTTCTTATGTTTTTAGGGATGGTCAAGGATACATCAAAAGACAAAAAGTGGTCCATAGGGGCTAATGAGTTTGCAGCAGGACAGGGGAAGGCCATACAATGTGTGATTCACCTAGTGTGGTGAAATCCGCTATAACAGTAACCAACTCATGGCTACAGACCAATACAAGGCATATCCATGAGAGGAATAAACAACCATGGATACTATAATACATCATAGATCCATGTGATAGAGGACTCAAACTTGGACATAGCTAAAAGACATACAACGTAGATCTATGTCATACAAACGCAAATCTGAGCATAGCCACAACCATACAAATATGGATCCATGCTTGATATGCAAAACTCCATCGCAACTTGGGGAAAGCAATGAGTGCTAAACAAGTACCCAGGGTCTTCATCTCGTTTTCCACAAAGTATGATTCTATCCATGTGATTACAATGTTCTAAAGTTGAACATGGTAGAAACCATTTGATTACCGGCCAATGATGTGAACCGTTAACAAGTGCGAGGGAGATCACCATTGATGTCAATGATTCCCAAGGTACCCTAGTACAATCTACTAAGCGTGAATAGATGTCTTGATGTCGAACACCCAGTCGATTCTATCGATCAAAGGTCAATTATGCGAACCTATGTCGAGAGCGAGATAATCTATCATTGAGGCATACAGATCTCAAGGTACTAAATTTGTTTCTAAAACTATTTCTCGGATGATGAGCTGATGTCGACAGGAATAGTCTCGTCGAAGGAGGGCCATGATGAATCCCACATCGACGACACAAAACTCAGAACAAAGTTATGGAATGATGTGAATGAGGTAACCATAATACTGACTCAAAAGTACTGACACAGAGACTGTTTTGACTGCAAAGGTAAACTTTTTCAACTTCCCTTTGAGCATCGGGCGACACGACAAAAGACTTGGCAGCATGACTAGACCAGACAAACACATAGTGTGACAGTGGAAAATGCATTCTTTTGAAAGAATCAAAGGAGTGACATGAGTCATGAAAATGGATCACCATGGAAATCAGCTGAATACCCAATTGACTGAAATGATATGCAGACAAGTGCCATGTTCAAAGGTAATGACAAACTGCCATTTATTTGCAAAAGGATTCCATTCCCATAATTTCCACATAATGGTTGATGAGTGCCTCTTTTCATTTTTACAAGTTCAAAGAGGGTAACAAACACTCGTTATAGCTCATTCGAAGACAAGTCCAAACTCATATGTTTTACGAACCAGAAAGAGGAGGGGTTTGTTCCCAAAAGAGGGTCTCTCAATGTTTAATTTAATGAGTCCAATGAAATTTAACTGGGTTTCATTCATGTTGAGAGAGTCTGAACGACCACGGAAGAAGACTCCACAGGGTCCTTTTTCATAAAATAGTTCATATGAACCGAAAAATTGATAACCTACCGCCAGATGAATGACTCTTCAAGTGTTTTAACGAGCGCGAAGAAGACAAGATCACTCGACAATATTTTCGTATTTAAGGAGCCCGAAAAGAGTTTAAAGAAGACTCCACTAGGTCACTTTTCATGATGAGGGATTTTACGAGTCTGAAAAGAATCAGAAAAGGACTCAGACCTTTGATGCTAATTTTGGAGAGCATGACCAAAGTGTCACAATAAATGCTCAAAGACTTTTTCCGTTTTTATGGTAGTATGAAAAAGTCAAAAACAAACTCCCAAAACGTTTATTGCTACCGCTCTTTATCCTGCAACAACTTAAAATCAAATTTTAAAACTCTCCAATAAACAACATTAAAGGATCATGATTGATAGATTTTCAAAAAATATGACATGCTAAAACCTAGAATGCTTATAAAAGGTATGTAAATAGTAAAAAACAATTTTTTTTACCATTTACCAATAGTGGAGAGCCTTTGGAGCAGTTTCTTGGTTAGATTTTCAGCTGGTGATTCCAGGAGCATTTACCGTCGGATTTACGCACTGTTAGTTCCAGGTAATAGCTTCAACCTTTCTCTTTCATTTCATGCTTTCATTTTTTATTTTTGGAGGTGTTTTGGGATATTTGAGCGAGCCCTAAAACCATGAATGTGGGCACTCCTCTTATCTCTTGTGGGATAAGTGGTACCCCGCTAGAACCGCACCTAAAACACTTGACACAGGCGGTGCCACCGCCTGTCCTCAATGGGATACAGGAGGTGCCGGCCGTGGGTGAATAAAAATATATGTACAAGGAAAACTAGCTCAAATTTGATGATTTGAATGATTGATGATGTTTCTAATTGGCCTTCTGATGGTTTTTGATAGGTTCCCATTGATCAAAAATGGTAATTTGGAAAGAGAGGCGACATGACAATGATGATGCATTTGCAAAAAGAAACACGGGTTGTATATCCGCGTTGAGAGACTATGGTCTTCTAAAGTTTTTCTGCACACCCAGCATGGTGTTGCATGAGTGCCTATTAGAGCATATCCTCCGGATGTGGAATCCGGAGCAACAGTAATTTGAGGTGGGTGCTCATGTATTTACAATTGAAGTAGAGGATATCTACCTCCTAACAGGCCTATCGAGATGGTGTGCTCCCATGTCTTTGACTAGTTCCCGTGGAGGGGACATTACTACCCATGAGTTGATAAACTGCCATTGTATTCCTGGGACCAGAATATCAGGGAAGAAAATTCCCATAAAATTAGTGGTGGATGGCCCTCTATGGAAATTTTTATTTACCATGCAGAGAGTGGCGAGAAGCCAAGGGGTACATCAGGAATATAGAGTGCATATGCTCTATTCTATAGAGGCCATGGAACCCACATTATTCAACTGGGTAGAAGCTCTACTTCCAATTTTCAAAGATCAGCTGACCAAGTGTCGGCAGGGGGAGCTGAAGCAGTTTAGTTTTGGTTCCATTCTAGCGTGTTTCTTTTTTGAGTGAGTTACCCAGGTGGTTTTTACAGAGTTGAGGGCGAGAGACCCTCACATGCTGAGGTGGGTCCAGATCATGGCCCGCACAGGAGCGGGTAGAGGCAAGGTGAAGTTCAGTGACCCGTTCTTCTAATGGTTGAGAGATCAGCTCCTCATGGTTGAGGACTATGCATACGTGGGAAATGACTTCAGTGGTGACCCTGACCTACCGCTTCCACCTAGTGGATAGTGGGTTGATATCGGTAAGAAACAAAAACCCTAAAATGGAAATTGTGTTTTTATGTTTTGATGTTTTATATTTTTTATGTGTAGTAATGAGACTTAAAATGTTTTCATGCGGATGTTGGAGCAGCATGACTTTGGGGATCCTCCCCACTAGATAGGCGAGCCGGAGCTCGCTTTGTACCACAGGGAGATGATGTGACAAGGGAGCTAGAGGAGAACCTCGAGAGGTTGACTCTAGACATCCCAGATGCCTCGATCGATGACCTCTCACTGAGGTACCGAAGGCCCACTGTAGGAGTATCGAGTCGTTTCAGGAGACTGCTACGTTGAGTGTTACCATGTGTTACCACAAGCATCACTAGATGATAGGCTGCATGATGTATTTATTGAAAGCTGATAGATAGCTTCCGGATTTTTGTATGATGATTTTTTACCTGAAATCCTGAGCGCTTCAGATGAGGTCTCGTGACCTATTTTTTATAAAACATGTTTATATATATATATATATACATACTTCTACTTTTGGTGTCTATATGTTTCAAATGGCGAATGTATTTATATGAGTTTTATGTGTCTTTATAGTTTATTTACAATGAACCATGTTTGATTTCCACATCATTAATTGGAAATATGCTAGTCTAGGATGTAATTTGCCAACGAGTCAGCAACTGCATTATCTTCCCTAGGGATATGCCTATAGGTAATAGCTTCAAATGACCTCTCCAATAAACGTACCCTTTGAAAGAGACAGAGAAGCACGGGATTCCTAATGGTATAGACATGGTTTAAATGACAAACCACTAGTTGTGAGTCCATCAAGACTACCAAGTTACGAACATCTTGAGAGGAAACTTTAGTCAAAAGACCTATGACTGCTCGATACTCAGTGATATTGTTGGTAGCGGGACCAATACAAACCGCTCCTGAACTGACCAAATCATAAGCTGGAGAATAAAGAACGCAAGCAGCTGAGGAAAGACTCAAGGTGTGGTGACAATCACCATTAGCAAAGCCATAGAAAGCCATCTACTCGCACGACCAAAACATGGTATAAACAGATACGGACACTAAAATCAAAACCATATTGAAAATAATTATGCACACTAAAAGTCAAGTAATATAAATATATAAAATCTACTATACAAGAAATATCTAGGCATAGTACCTCTTCATGTACAACCCATTGCGAGGTTGTCCTAAGGGGATTCCATCATAGTCCATGACCTCGCAGGCCCCTTTCTCTAAAACTTTGGAAATAACGAAAGGACCGTGCCACATGGATTTGAACTTCCCTTTCCCTAGTTTGTCATATCTCTGATCATAGGTCAAAACTAGGTCACCTTTGTTAAAGGCACGAGGTTGGACAGACTTGTCATACCGCGCCTTGATGCGTTTCTTGTGTGCCTCATTGGCTAAGGCAGCATCTCTTCTAGTTTCATCAAGGTTGTTCAAGTAGAAATATTTCTTCCTCTGAGGAAGTGTCTTGGAGAAGTTCGATGACAAGTTTCAAGGATGGAATTTGACATTGAATTGGCAAGACAGCTTCTAGTCCATAGACAAGTTGGAAGGGTGTAAAACCAGTAGCTATTTTTACCGAAGTCCTGTAAGCCCAAAGAGAGGAGAAAAGAATATGGTGCTAGTTGGATTTATGGTCTCCAACCATCCGACACAACATTGTTTTCAAAACTTTGTTAATGGCCTCGACTTGAAAATTAGCTTGCAGATAATAGGGCATTGATTTTTCATGACGAAAACCTAGCTTGGCACTTAGTTCCTCCATCATTTGATTATGGAAATGTGATCCGTGATCAGTAACTATGGACTGCGGGACTCCGAATCTTGCTATCACATGATTGAACAGGAAGAGAGTGGAAGTATTACCATCCTATGCATATGTAGGCATGGCCTCAGACCATTTTGTAAAATAATCAACAACTACAATGATGTAACCATGCCCCCCGACTGAGGTAGGCTTACAATGCATGTATGCGATCCCCCATTTGGTGAAAGAGCCAACAACAATGATGGGGTGTAACGGAGCAGGATGGGCACACTTTTTGGGATAGAAATGTAGACAGGGTGGGCATTTCTTAACAACCTCATGACAATATTTAAAGATTGAAGGCCAGAAATAGCCAACGCGAAGGATTTTCTAGGTTGTAGCCATCCTAGATAGATGACCGCCACATGCTCCAGAGTGGCAGTCATTAAAAACTTGTTCAGCTTCCTCATGGGTAAGGCATAGCTGGAGAACAGAATCGATACCACGTCTATACAAAGTATCATTCAAGATGAGGTAGTATTTTGCGTGGTGACAGATATGGTGGCAATCGTCATGGGATTAGTGGGATGAAATATTTGTGTCTGGAGATAAATGAGAAAATATCCATACCATCAGTCAGTAGTGCTTATCAGGAACATGAATTCATCCGGGAATGAATCACTCGGCTCAGATTCCGTCGAAGCACAGGGAAGATCACACATGAGCTCAGCAAAGACCAATGATTTCTTTGATGTAGCTTTGGAAAATTCTAGATCAAACTCTTGTAGGATGACTATCCATCGGGAATATTTTCCCCCGAGCACCTGACGAGTCAGGATGTAATACATAGGGTTCTGGTCTTCCAATATGGTGGTTGTGCGAAGCAAAATGTAGTGACAAAATTTTTGAATAGCAATGACCGTGGTCAATGCTAATTTCTCCATGCGTGAGTATTGAGTTTCAAAATCCATAAGATTCTTACTAGCATAGTAGATCATGTGTTCCTGACCGTTGGGATTATCCTATACCAAAACCATAGCGATGGTAGTAGTGGAGGCAGCAGTGTATAAGAGAAATTCCTTTGACTAATATGGGGGGTGTATCATGGGTGAGTGGGTCAAATTGTGTTTGATATTATCAAAGGCCCATTGGGCTTGGTCATCCCAAAAGAACAGAGTGTCCTTCTTAAGGAGACGCATATAACCATGTGTTTTCTCTACAAAATTTCACACGAAATGATGGAGGAAGTTTTCCTTTCCTTGTAAACTTTGGAGTTCTAGAAGGTTGGTTGGGGTTGGTAGGGATAAAATAGTGGCAATTTACAATGGATTTATCCGGATGCCATCCTTAGAAACCAAAAAACCTAACAAGAGTGCCATCTCAACGTAAAAAACACATTTATGAGGATTGAGCCTTATGTTATAATGACGGCATCTAAGGAAAATGTCTCTAAGATGACCAGGGTGGTCCTCCCATCGCTGCGAATGAGTTGGGAGGTTGTCAAGGTATGGTTCTACAATATGTTTTATATTGTGAAACACATAGGACATATCATGCTAGAAAGTGGCTCCAACATTTTTCATGACGAATGGTAACTTCCTGTATGTAAAGGTCCCCCTGGGCAAATAAATGTTGTCTTGTGCTGATTGGTGGATAAAATCTCAATCTGATTATAACCCGAAAATCCATCCATAAATGAGAAGATGACACTTCCAGTAAAGTTGTCGATAATTTGGTCGATATGTGGAGTGGGAAAGTTGGCTTTGCGACAAGCTTTGTTCAAATATCTGAAATCGATGCAAAATCTAATGGTGCCCTCCCTTTTATTGACAGGGATGATGTTCGATACCCATTCCGTCAGGGGTATGGGATAAATAAACCCTGCTTTTATAAGATTCTCTATTTCAGCTTTGATAGCTACGACTTTTCGTGGATGGACTTGTCTCAGTTTTTTCCTGACAATTTTTGCAGTGGGATAGGTTTTTATTTCGTGAACCACAATGGATGGGTCTAGCCCCAACATTTATTCATAAGACCAGGAAAAAAAATCTTGGAATTCTTTGAAAAGTGCTCTGTATGCTTCAGATTCTTCTGTTGAGCAGTTTTTCCCAAGATGAACATGCTCAAGGGTGCCAGGATTGGCTGATATGTCAATTGGATTTGTTTGAGTAATGATGCATAGGTTTCCTTCAGAATCCGTGTTCTGCAACAATATAGGAGTTTGAGGTGTTGTGACAATATCAATAGTAAAAATGGATGCAAAATCATGGTCTACCGAACTGGTGTTGGGGAGGAATGAGGATCTATGATGATGATCCTCCCATATGGTCTCATTCATACTCATGATCTCCATAATGGACACATAAGAAGAAAAATTCTAGGAGAGATAATCCAGAGTAGGAAGAGAGGGTTCTAACCAGTAGGGCGGGTGGTAAGGGTCCGAAGCCGCTAGATGAAGGTCATTAGTGTGGTCATAAAAAGGGTTTGGATAACATTGTACATTGCTTCATGCAAACTCAACAAGGTGGACTCAATAATTTGTTTCCCCTTTGGATCATAATCAACTGAAGAAATCATATTTACTTTTGTCGTGTCTGTGTTAGGAGGGTTTGACAGAAAAATCCCCATAAGGGAAGAATCCTTCAACATACCTACCCCAAGGGGATTGGCCTAACATAGGGATGTTATTAGCCGTAGGGGTGTTAACATTAGGCGTACAGAAATTGAGCTGGTCAATGGTTACAATGCTCCCTAGATGCAGAAATTGGACAGTTCAAAATACCATTGAAGCGACAACAGTCATGGCGTAAAACCAATTTCTTTCGAATAGGAAGTTGTAGTCTAACGGGGCATCTACTACTTTCAGTTGAATGGAAACAGTTTTTCCCCCAAGATTGACTGAAAGGGCTAGTATGAGACCATGGGACTGGAAACCTCGTCCATCAAAGGATTTTAGAGTCATTGGTGATGTTACAAGCTCAGTAGAGCCAATAGCTTTAAGACAAGACAGGGACAAAACCGAAGTTGAAGCTCCTTCATCTAAGACAGTTCTAAAGACCTTCTTTTTTACTACTTTCGTTATGATTTGGAAAGTGATTTTGTGAGGTAGTCTAGAATTATATTTCTCGACATTGAAATGAATCAAATTAGTGTTATTCGGGTCTAAAGCTCCTAACATGGTTAACAAGTTTTTGCGCTGTGTAGGACAACTTTGGAGTACTTCCAAGGTAGACATTGCACATGGTGCCTGAGCAAGATCTTCAACTAGATTATAAAACTGGGTAGCTCGGACATTAGGATTAAAAAATCCTTCCTAAGAGTACTCTTGGGTGGGCGCAAAACCATGTCGATATTAGGTTTCTCGATGGTTAGGGGACTAGTAGACAAGGATTCGGGAGAACCGGTAGAGGGAGATTTTCCTGAAGAATAATTGTCTTCTTTCTTATCTATGGGTTTGTCATAACTTTGACTTCGAGTTTGTAAATTAATAGTGTCAAAAGACATCATGCGAATTTCCTCTGAAGAACTACAATTTCCCTGATTAGACATGTGGTCTATTAGCTATTGTTGAGAGGGGAAAGCATCCGTGAGAACTGCTGGCGCAAGATTAGTTTTTAGAAATTGAGTGATTTCTTCACGATGAGGACACTCTTTCATGAAGTGGTCACCTCCGCATAGTAGACATGGATATTTCACATTTATTTTCCCTTTATCGTTCTCGTCGGTGGTTGGTTTTGGATTCTCCTGCTGGTTTCCAGGTTTTTTGTTTTTATCTTTACTTTTCTTTTTATTGTTGCTGGGCGTTTGAGTAATTTGAAAGGAATTTACCTCAGCGGAAACCTTGGGAGTTGAAGGGGTAGGGGTGGGAGTTTGGGGTTTCTTGGAATATTTTGCTGTTGGCGGGGACAGGATTGAACCAACAATCCCATCAATAGTGGTTTATGCTGGTGCCTTGGCAGGATTGGTGTTTGGGCGAGGAGCTTGAGGGATCAAGTCATACAATGTTCTGGACTAGGAATATACTAAGTCTAGATATTGGGCTTGACTAATAGATTGCTCTTCGGTAACGAAACCGCCCATAGCCACATCTCGGGTGATAGGAGGAAACAAAGATTTAGTAAACCAATCAGCTAACAATTGATCTAGGATAGGAGCCTTAATAAGTCTTCTCCGCCTTCTCCACTCATGGATATGATCTGATATGTGGGTGCAGGTGTTTTGAAGCAGATAAGTTAAGAGATCTGTACCCATTTCATAATAGATAGGAAGCTGAAAGTGTGTAAGAAAGATAGTTGCCAAAGAACCAAAATCTACAAATGAATGTTGTGAAAGTTCAATGTACCATTTCGCGGCGGTACCGATCAAATTTTGTTGGAAGAGTCTTAAACAAATTGAATCATCCATTAGGGAGTTCAAAGAACACCACAAATGGAATGTCATGACATGGTTTTTTGGATCATCTCCCTTCTTCCCATCAAAATTTTGGATGTATGATGGTAACTTTACTGGAATGGGAGGCCACGAGGGGTTATGGGGAATGGGATCATTAATCAACTTGGACAAATCAGGAAAGTCCAAAGTTTCTAGGAAAGGTAACTGGAGATTAGGCTGTACATACTAGAGATAGGGAATATAAGGTAAAGGTAACTGGAGATTAGGCTGTAAAGGTAACTTGAGATAGGGAATATAAGTACCAATAGGATTGCAAGTAGACTGATAGATAGGTTGTTGTGATGAAGAACCGCCGAAATATCCACCCACAGGGGCTTGATTTTCGAGATTGTGACCATTAACACCACTGGAGCCTCCAAGAGGAGGACCTCTAGCACCTCTGGGACCACCAAGACCATTGGGACCACTAGGACCACCTAGACCACCTGACCCTTGAGGACCCCTGGGAGGTAAACCTCCAGAGCCTCTGAAACCACTAGAAGGAGGGCAACCAAACCCTCTGAGATCATTAGGAGGGAAGCCACCAGGCCCCCTAGGACCACTAGGACCATTAGGACCATAAGGAGGAAAGCCACGAGGTCCTCCAGGACCATTAGGCCCCCCAAATTGAGGACCTTCGTAAGGTGGTCCTCTAGCACCCCCCACATGATGTATAGGTATCCCTCCCATAGCTGGCATGTAGGACCAGTTGGGTTGCCCCCATGGAGTGAAAGTATTACTAGGATATGGAATTCTAGCATAAGGCATTCCTATAGGGGTGGATTGGTAATTGACATTTACTACAGGTACTTGATTTTCTATGTAACCATACCCCCAAGAGGTTTGATTGGTTACAGGTTGTGCCCCCAAGGGCTGACTAGAACTGGATGGGGGGTTAACCACATTTGTATGGGTAGGAGGGACATAGAATGTATATTTCTCTATACTAGAGGTCTATCCATGACTAGCTACAATTCTAGTGACAGGTAACGTAGGTCGTGCCAAGGGTTTCCCCCCGGCACTAGAAGGTATTGATGGAACAAGAATTGAATGTTGTTCCCTCGATGTGGAAGACCTGGGAGGATTTGGAACAGACATAATATGGGAGGTGGTGGGGTTGGTAGTTTGACCTAGATTATGCAGATTCATAGCACGATCTAGAATAGGTTCAATTGGTTTCATAGAATTAGCAAGTGAGCGATATCCCACAGGCCAAGGGTCCGGATTACAAAGAAAAACTGATGAACGAGGTGGTGGTGTACCCAATATGTTATTTATTTTCTTCTCAAGTTATCTTGCATGGAGAATAGCTTCCTGGTATTGTCTACATTCTTCTTCATTTGGTGAAATATCTTCAGAAGAGGTTGGACGGGTGCCAAATGAAACAATGGCTTGTCCCATAGAGGGANTGGAGAATAGCTTCCTGGTATTGTCTACATTCTTCTTCATTTGGTGAAATATCTTCAGAAGAGGTTGGACGGGTGCCAAATGAAACAATGGCTTGTCCCATAGAGGTATCCCAAAGCGGAGCACTAGGACCATAATCTGGACAGGTAGTATCATCAACATGGCCTTCCATGTGAGAATGGAATGAAATATTACCCCTAGAAGGTTGTTGAACCAAGGGAGGACCTTGCAAAGGGTATGGATCTCCATTTTCTGTAACCACATTTTCTCCCACTTGGGAGTTGGTAGCAGCTCCTTGGTCGATAGCTTCCATAGGCTCTTCTCCTGAAATAGGAATAAAATCAGGTGGCAAGCCCCGTACTCTTGTAGACTGTCTTAATTCAGCCAGTTTGTATAGTTCCTATCTAACCTAGGGTTTCAAAAACTAGAATACACACCAAAAATTTCCCTACTCAGGCTATAGGACAAACAAGCAAACTTAAATGCAGGAGGAGTTCAGATAGTCCGATCTCTCACCAGGATTGTCAATAAGGTGCCACTCATGATATACCACAAGGGTACATGCGTAGTAATATCTCTGAATGTTGTTTTTGATGTATGACTCCATGAAAGATGACCAAAGGGATTTTCTTAGATAGATAAGGAATCCTAGTGGGGTCTCTCGATATACACAAGGCACATGGGAGATCAAATCGGTAGTAGTGTTGCCTAATGCACAACCGTTCACAAGGGGCCTTACTATATACAGTTGAGTATGTGAAGTACCTTTCTATATACCTCAAGGGTATTTGAAAGGACATTTGATATACTGACGGTACCTGGAAGAACCGTACAAGTCCCGGGATATAGTGCGGACGAGTAACGAAAGCTCCTACGCTTAATGATGCCCAAACATGTCTCTAGCCTATCACTCAAATTGATATGTAAATTTTAAGCCTATAACTACCGTTTTAAAGTGGATTATTAGGTGAATGCATGGAATTTTGACAGTAAAAGTAAAACCATGAAGATATGTAAATGCAAATATTTCACTTTACCATTCGAGGTATGCCTACTTACGAGAGGGAGAGAGAGTATTTTCTTTTCGTTTTGAAAACCAAAAATTCCCAAACAACTACTTTGAACAAATCAAATCCAAAGACAAGCAACACATTCCAAACTCATTTTTTTTTTGAAAGCAATCAGACGGGTAAGAGTCTCTTTTCCTAAAATAAAAACAACAAGCACTCTACATGCATATGCAATCTATTTTTTCTATTTTCTTTTAAACATAGATAGATTTAACTTAAAACTACACTATTTTTTCTTTTGATGAGATAGTACTAATGCAAGAGAGACAAAAGAACAAAGGGAGCCTGAAAGCTTGTGAGGCTAATCAGAGATCCAGTGCCCTATGCTGAGTAATAATAATGACCTAATCTCAACAAAAAAAAATCTTTTTAAAAAGAAAAAAGAAGTCCTCTATGGGAAAAAATGAAATCAAGATGATAAGGAAGTGGTTTTTATTTTAGTATTTATAAATGAAACAAAAAGAGATCTAACTGAAACCTAAGATTTCAACAATTCCTTTCAAAATCACAACCAACAAGCACGAAAGCAAACGAATAATCAACAAGCCTAACCTATCTCTTGAATTCATTCAATCAAACCAATTTTACCACAAAAATTTCAACCATGAGCATTCAGATTCAAACAAGCAAGCCTGACAATGCAGCGATGAAAGCAAACAAACTCTACTTTTTGCAAAAAATGACAAAAAATAAGTTTTGGAACAAGTCCTACCTGGCACTGCGTTGGAGGGGTCTTGGATAGAGCGGTTCTAGACTAGCACCGCTTCTGGATCACTATGCTTAGGCGGTGGCACCACTTCTGGCTAACGAGGTTCAGGAGGTGGCACCGCTTGTTGCCTATAGCACATGTGGGGTTCCCTGAATAAATCCAAAACACAAAGAGAATGATATTCCAAGTTAAAAATTGATCAAATCAAGGTAAAGACTAATGAATTGACAATGAAACAGAGCATATAAGATCAAAATAGTTCAGATATGAACATATCTGAAATTTTTAAACCAAAATTCACTAAGTCAGATGGTAGATTTGACTGAAGAGAGTTATATATTGGAGCCTGGATTCGGAAAAGTGTTCAAAGACTGAGGAAAATCAGATCAACTGAAATTTGCTTTGTTCCCCAGCAGAGTCACCAGATTTGTTGTCAGGAATATTGCACCTTCTACAGACAGAAGTTGTTCCTCTGGTCTGAATGGTTCAAATCTAGAACAAATGAGCGAACAAAAAAGGATGAAGACCTTCCCTGAATGTTGTAAACACCTGAAATAATGTTTTGATGATGAACCTATGTACCTGCAGAACATGTCAAACAAACAAGAACATCAAAGCTATCAGAACATTATCTACACATCCATACTAGTGACTAAGGAATCCAGTAACATATACATGCAAGATCAATACAACAGATATGTGGGACGGAAATCAGCTTTGCATTAAGAAATGAATGAAGCAGCTTACAACCATTGCCTTAGTGTTGACAAACTCCTCCAGAAGATAATCACCTCATCCTCGATAGCTCCAAATTGCTCTCTTGTGCTCTCCAATGGATTGTTCTAGATAGTCAATTCAATAGCATAACATTACCATTCAGTTCTCTCCCTCAACTATGGATATGAGCTTGTATTTATAAGGCTCAATGGATAGGGATAGTTGAGAGAATTGTGGGTGAGGTGGCCATAAGATCCTACTAAGAGGGATCTCAAACTCAACCAAACCAGATTGATAGGGATAAGGGAGGACACAAGGCTCAAGTTATAGAAGCCTCGAGAATCCTCTCTTTTTCCATTTTTACCAAGGGTATTTCTTTTCCACCCTTATGACAGAGTGGTTTAGGTGAGAACCACTTCAAGAACAAAGCACACCCGCAGTGGCGTTGCTTTTCTATAATAGGACTCAGGAGGTGCTGAATAAGGTACTACTCATCAGCTAAAAGGAAAGCATCGTGCTAGGTTTTTTCATGTAGAATTTATATCTAGAGCAAATTTCCACTCCAAGTTTAGGATTTAGGGAAAACATAGGGTGTTAAGGATCTCATCACATGTTGGTGACAGGATTTGGGTATAACAAACACTTGGTTCATTTGATGTTGGAGGGACTTCATCAAACACTGGGGTGAATAGATTTATAATTGGAGAACATTTTGTTTCCCACCACATACTTTGTTATATCTTTATGGTTCTCTCATTCATGGATGTATTGATGAGACTTCTTTGAGCCACTTGAAGTCTTCATGTTTTACTTACTCCTTATTTGGATCAGATTTTGGTGGAGGTTCTTCATTCACTTCTTGGATGAAAGAACACATGGCTTATTATTATTTTGATGCATATTACATTCTTTGGGAGCAACATTATAGGACATCAGATCCTCACCTATGTCATTGGAGTAGACTCTGATTGGTCACTTGAATCTTGTATGCACTTGGCAAATGGTGGTCTACTTACTTGGAGGTATAAACACTTTCATGATTTTTTGATGAGGCACCTCCTTGATGTACATTTTTATTATGTTGTTATGTAATTTGATGATATATATTATGTAATCATGATGTTTGGAAGAATGCATACAATAAAATGGGATCCTGGAACTCTCTTACCTAATGGTATGGGTTGGAGATCACTCTTAATTGTTAGATTGCAATACAAGAAATGGGGCCCTGAGATAGTTTTTAGTCCCATTTATTTCAAATTTTTGGGGAAACAAGAAGTATGGGAGATGGATTCCCTAGTTAATAAAGTGATTTTAATTAGAGTAGTGCAGCAACAAGTATGGTGGTTCCTCTTGAAAATATTCATTGGAATATGTACATACTACAGGAAGTTTGTGAAAGGGTTCTCCAAGTTGACTTCTCCACTCACTGGTTTGACTACGAAGGATTTCATATATGTGGTAGTGGATATATTGAATAATTTTTCTCATTTCTTTGCTGCTACATCCTTTTTTAGTGCTGCACAAGTGGCTGACCTTTTTTTCAAAGAAATCTTCAGATTGCATGGGCTCCCCAAGAGCATTGTTAGTGATAGAGATGGTAGATCGATGAGTGTTTTTTGGCAAGAGATTTTCAGATTGGTGGGCACTCAGTTGAATCCAAATACAAGATACCATCCCCAAAATGATGGAAAAATAGAGAGGATGAATAAATGGTTGGAAAGGTACCTCCTAAACTATGTGGGAGAACAACAAAAAGCTTGGACAAAATGGCTACACATGGGTGAGTTTTGCTACAACACCACATTTCACATGTCAATAGGGATGTCTCCTTCCAGAGAATTATATGGTTATGATTCACTTACATTTTCTGATATGATATTTGGTGATAGTAGAGCTCCAAAAGCTAAATATTGGGTGGAAGAAAGCCAAGAAATTTTAAAGCTTTTAAAATACAATTTGCGGGTTGCCCAAAATCAGCAAAAACAATATGCAGATAAACATAGAAAGGAAAGGACCTTTTAGGTTGATTATTTAGTGTATTTGAGTATGTAGCCATAGAGACAAACATCTCTCAAAAGCAATGGAGCAGAAAAGATAAAGAAAGGATACTATGGGCCCTACAAGGTAATCCAGAAGATTGGAGAGGTAGCATATGAGTTGGAACTTCCAGAAGGGAGTAAAATTCATAATGTATTTCATGTTTCTTGTATTAAGAAATATATTTGTTAGTAAATTTTCATTTCAAATACACTCCTTCCTTTGGATGATGAAGGACAACTCACAGTTATTTCGGAAAAGGTTTTGAAGACAAGGGAGAGATGATTGAGGAGCAGAACAATCAAAGAATACTTGGTGCAATGGAAGGATCTACCAAGTGAAGATGCCACATGGGAAGAGGAGAATATTTTGCAGTATCCAAATATGAAATTGCTTTAGGAAAAGCAATATTTGGTGGGGAGGACTGTAATTTCCCCATTTTTAATAATTGCATAGTAGGACAATTCCATCACTCCTACTAGTTCCCTAGGTTGGATGGATACATTTGGGAAGTTAATAACGGAGCTAATAAATGGTGTTTAGACACTAGAAGGAATAAATATTTATTTAATGAATGTAAGTGAAAAATGAAATGGATATGGATAATGGAGACACATTGAGACTATGGGGCCCACTCAAGCTATAATTCCTATGTTAAATGGCATCCTCCTCTTGAAATCTCAAATATATGGAAAGACTAATGTTTTTGGATGGATTATAAGGTTAATATACTTGTCCATATACTTCATAGTTTGGATTTGGGATAAATTGTAACTTACATGGGGAGAGGAAGATCCAAATGGGAGTTTCATGGACACTTGGCTAGATTCCCCTTACATTTATGACATCTCTGACACCAATGATGGAGATTCTATGACAGTTATGACACAATTCAGATATGAAGGCTGAAATATGACATATCTAACATGTTAGGCCTAATTACAGCATCTTAGATGGGTCTGATGGGAGTTGGAGAAGGCCAAGAGGCTCCTACTCGAATTCGGGAGAAAAGGGAAGGTGAAGAGAGAGGCCACATGGCATAGAATGAGCAGCCACACCAATTCAACTTGGATTTGTTTTATTGATGAATTGGGAACCTTAGAAGACCAATAATGTTTATAAAATTCATGGATCATCCATGATAAGTTCCTTTTGATCATTTGTGAAAATTGTTATTGTGAAGAGAGAGAGCTAGTGGATGACTAATTCATGCCTTAGCCTATTTTGAGGGTGAAATATTCCCATCACAGTTGGTATTTGGAGAAGCCACTAATGTATTTCAAGGAGCTTAAATGGATTCATAATTTATAGGTGAAAGCTATAGAATATTTTGGACATGTAAATTTCAGCTTGTTCTTTCTTTCATCTCAAGTTTTCTCACCATATTTCAGCTCTATGGAGTGAGGCGCACTTGGTGAGCTATTCATCTCTTTGAGGGAGATTATATTGCTCCAGTATTTTTTACTATGATGTAAATTATCTGATATTTGATTTTAGAAATATACAGGTCTAAATTCCAATAAATATCATGTATTATTTCTCAATAATGAAGAAACAATGCCATTTCCCCACTACCTTGTTGTAAACTCTTGTAATATTGATGGATTCGAATGGATGTATAAAATATTGATGATTTATGAATGAATGGACTGTAATTAAAGTATATTATGGGTTTAATTTTTAGTAGCTGAGAATTTTTGGCCATTGGATCGAATTTCATAGCAATTGTAGCAAACTACACCTCATTTCCCTAAGGGTCCAAAACTAGTTTTTTATATCTGATTAAAAGAAGTGATAATAACCATGGGAGGTCTATTGGTTATGCATATGAGTCTCTAATAATGTATTATACACATACCCTAATTCTATTTAATAATTTGATTTGGTTTCTGCACATTTGGGAAGCCATTTCTACCACTTATCCCACTTACCCCAGGGGGGATTTGAGCCCAAAACTGCCAGTAAAATCATCTATCTTGTTCAGAATTTAGTACATACTTGTAGAATTGTTTGGAAGGCCATAATACATACCTGAACATAATAATTAAGTTATTATATCATTCATACACCTTATCTGAATATTTGAGAGCAATTGGGCTGATTTGGAGACCAAGACACTAAAACTAGTAAAGAGCCAAAATTGTGAAAAAAATTGAAAAATGGCATTTTGGTAAAAATTTAAAAAAGGGAAATTACATAAAGCAGGTATGGATTTATTTTTAAAGGTTTAATTTTTAATCCAGGAACCTGATCTTTACCTTATCACCAGGGAGGGTAAAGCTCTGGGTGAGAGCATCCTTAAACTATAAATTTTGTGTGGTTTAATAAAAAAGTGTGTCAAAGCTTGTTGCATGATATTAATGTTGTTCATTGTTGTTTGTCACCAACACAAAAAATTGCTCACCTAGCTCTATGATGGTATAAACTATATACATACATCATATTCTTATCATATTTCCCTTACTTTTGACCTTCATAATGGTATTTCTAGTCCAAAACATTATTATTTACTATGGTTTACCTTCATTCTCTCCCAAAAAGGGATAAAAATCCCAAAAAGGGCCAAAAACCCCAAAAGGGGCTAAAAACCCTGAAAAGGGTGCAAAAACTCTAAATAGGGTTCCAAAACCTTAAAAACGGTTCCAAAACCCTAAGAAAGAGAAAAGTTCAAAAAACCTAAAAACATATTATAAAAATAGTGTGAAGGTCTCTCCCAAAAGAATCTTATCCATTTTTCCCATTATTGTATTCAGTTGGTACGGTGAGACACCTTTTTCTCTCAAAGTATTCACACACCACTTTTTACCATCATCCTGTTTCCCTACCATTCCCACATAGTATGTTGATATATTCTTTGTACCCACCTAGAGACCTATCCTATGGAGAGGCATACCATTTTCGAGACAGGCACAGTGGCCTATTTTCATCAGAAAGAAGTTATAATGTTCACATATTTTCTTTTATATAGTTTAGACGTAGAATTTTATTTGATTTATTGTTACTAATATTGTTTGTTGTTTTAGGTGTTTTTCATGAACTCTACCTTACTGTCCAATTGACATAAGGATGGTGCTTTTGCATGTAGCAGGGGTAAAAAACCCACTAAAGTTTTGGTGACTCCACTGGTCGATCCTCTTGGATCTCGGTTTTGCAGCTTTGTATTTAGTTTCTACCTTCAACCATCTCCGATCGGTCCCCCACGTGACTGATCTGAACCTTCACAACACCAGTGCCTTCCCCCCTGGCCCTAGCCAGATCAGTTTTTGAAAAAATTCAAGTTCTGGCTCAATTCACACCTTTTTTCCCAATAAGTGCGACCCAATCCCACCTTTTTTCTTGAAAAGAATGACCCAAGTCGCACTTTTTTTCCTGAAAAGTGCGACTTGACTCAAAATTTTCCTGTTCGGCCCGAGTCGCATTTATTTGGCCAGAAGACGCAACTGAGATGCTCATTTTCTCTTGTTAAGCATGACCTAGGTCATGACCTTATCCCCATAAAGCGTGACCTTCCTCACAGGGCTTAGTCACGCCTATTCTGGCTGAAAGTATGACCCCAGTCGCTCTTGTACCCTCTTTTTGAGCGACCTAGTCATGACTGCTCCTTTGTTAGGTGTGACTTGTCTATTTTCTGAGCCAATCGCCTTTTTCTTCCAGTTTTGTGTGACCCAGATCATGTCTGTTCCTTTGACAGGAGTGACTATCAACTAAGAGTCAGTTTTTCGTACTTGTTTTAGATCCCTTTCTGTCCCAGACTTTATCCAGGCCTACTTTTTTTGTCCAGACTTGCTTTGCTACAGCCCATTGTTGGTTCCCTGCAAAAAAACCCTTGTTACACATTTATTTCAAGGTTGGAAGGACAGTTTCATATACAGGTGCACACACACTCACACCATTAAGTGAACACGCTTGGTTCATGACCCCGAGCATAGCCATTAAAAATAATCAATTAACATAATAACATTTAGATCAGGGCATAAGCCCTATTTGCTTAACTGTGGGAAGTGTTAACCCAAAAATATCCCACGCAGCTCTCCATGGCCTACACCACCCAAGGACACCATCTCATGACCCTCATATCAATCCATTAGACCCCCACACCCTCAAAATAGCTAAAATATGAAGGAAATGGCTTAAAAACCCCCAAAAGGAGCCCAAAATAGTCTTCCAAGAGCTTGTTGATGGGCATATGTGACTATGCACGTAACGGGGAAGACAACCCAGACCGAGATCCTTAGAGCAGGTTCCAAGCTGTTTAGGATGGTTGCTTCCAACAGGTTTAAAGGCTCTGTTAGCCTGAAAGTATAAAACTAAAACGAAGCTATTGTTAAATCTATCAAATACCTACAAATATACACAACAAACTTGTTAACAGATGTACAAAATTAAACTAGTTAATCTAATTACTAATGAATTATTAATATAATTAAATTAGTCTATGAACTAAATCTATGCAATTAATCTTAACTTATAATATAATAATCACAAAATTAATCAAATATTAACATGTTAAAATAATTACAAAATTGTATTATTAACAAATATACATTAATTACAAAAATCAAAGACTAATCTCACAGCAATATAAATATTAAATTCTGATTTAATGAATTGTTAATAACATAATGAAAAGAAAAGAAATTGTGTTATTTTATTGTAAGTTTAATCCTGAATGTGATTCACTGGCTGTTTTCCATAAAATAGTTTAAAGAAACAGCATATTAATCTATCCTCGATCTTATCCTCATCAAAAGTGAAAAGAATATTAAACCTGAAATCGAATTATGCTGATAGGAATACTGCATGAATACATTTGATAATATTTAAAGAAATTTAAACATTAACAAAACCATACAGTAATCATTACATATTATATAAACAATGATATCAATTATTAATTAAACAACATGACATATCAGCAAGATCAAAAACATTAAAAATCGATAATCGTACAAGACATGTATATTTGCAAAATTCTTTAGAGAATTATAACAAACATAGATAAAGTAGAAAGAAATGACAATACTGATAGATATCAAAACTATATGCCAAGTATACAAACTATAAACATATATTAAAAATATCACCAGTTTAACATATCGTAGCTGAAGACAGATAGCTGTCTAAAATCGCAGATAAATTAAACCATAGTCTTGTTGTCTCCTCTCCATCAACTATCGACCTCATGCAGCAGTGTTTTCTGAGCTTACAAGAGAGAAATCTCTTCATCTTTGGTAGCCCCCACGTCCACCTCTCTTTCCAGCAAATTCCAGTATGCTTAAATAACAAAAAACGGAATCCAAATTAGGTTTTACACAGGCGAAATTTTGCCGGCCGCAACTGTAAAAATCGCTTCTAGAAAATCCCCGAAATCTCCCATACTCCATCACTTTTTGGAAAAATCCACCTAAGTACAACTAAATGGGTCCGTTCTCAGAAAAACCCATGTGGCGGAGTTTTCATATTTGTTTCCATTTGTTCACAACGTGGCCTTGAAAAACGTCTATTATTTGAAAACGCGTTTTTAATAACTGACGGAGAATAAAATTCGTCTCCTGGCAATTTCCAGAATCATAACAATCTCCTTAGCATCTGCAGATGAAAAACAAAAAAACTAATAAAAGAAAGAAGTGTAAACAGAATTCAATCATGAGAAAATAAATAGCTTAACCAATGATCTTTTCAACTCTTTTGGCGTTTTCAAAATCTGCGATTTGTTTCAATATGTGCAATTAAAACATTTCAGCATCTACAGGATATTTGTTTTATCATTATTAGCAATATAATAATCCATAGATTCGGCTGGCATCTCTCAAATCTCTACAATATCGGAGAACAGATAGCTGATTTAATATGAGGATCCTGTTGTGGATAAAACAAAATTCACAAACATTTCCATTGAATTAATAGCTCCTTTAATCTTCATTGATAACCACGTGCCGTTATTCAAATAACCCGTGGATAAATTAGACAATAATCTTCAATAAAAAAGAAAAGTATGCTCATTTCTAAGCCTTTATAAAATTCACATTAATTCCTGGTGTTTTTGCAAATATGATAAAATTAAAATAAAGTGTTAATTATACCTAATTTTCTAGGTAAACATTTAAAAGATCAAAGAACTTTATTTATTATATTTATACAAAATAATTAAAAGATTTATTTATCTTGTATAAATAATAAAAAATAAATAAAGTTTATTAATTATAAATATACTTATTTGATCTTTATTTATTCAACACTTTTAATAATGTAGCAAAAATAATAACATAAGCTTAGTAAATATTTTCAAACTCTTAAATTGAATGCATGGTTTTATCTTTCAATATCCATCGTTAAATGAATCAGAATTAACAAGTTGAATAATTGAATCAAAATTACCCATTTATAAGGTGTCATCAATACAATAATCAGCCTTCCAATTTCAAAACAAAACTACATAATCGAATGATAAATGATTGGATAAGAAATCACTACTAAGTTATGACCAATTATTAACACTTATCCACTTAAAATAATAATTTCAAAATAGTGATTTTGTGAACTAATCCATAGTTCGCAAAGGTTTCTTTAAAAACATTGAATTTCATGTTTCAGTTTTTTCTGGAATGTTACCATTTTAATAGCTGTTAATTCTTTAGTTTTTCCATATGAAATTCAAACATTTCATAAAAAATAAAATACAATTTTATTTGATGAAATAATGTTTTTTAAAGGCTGTTGGGTAGGGGCACAACAGATGGCGACTGACTGGGCGAAACCGTTATCTCTGCGAAAACATGAAATCTTACTTGTGTCTGTAGCAAGATAAGAAAATTTTTCTTTAACTCAGATTAGGATTTTCCTGAAGATAAAATAACTGTGCCTTGTGATAAGACTAGATTTCAAACTAATACCAGATTCGATTATTTTATCATTATCCAGATATTATCTTCAAAAATGATACGAATTTTAAGTTTTTTCAAAAAACATAAGACTCCAAAAGAAATTAATCCTGGGAAATACAATGCAATTTTGATATTCGACCAGTTTTTTTAAAGACATGATCCCAATACTATAGTCATGACCCTCCTACCCGCAGGCGTCCATAGCCTCGAAAGGGTTGACTTTTAACCATACATCCTACCGTTCTAGTCCCAAGATAAGATAAAACATGAATATTTAGAACTTCTCAATTTATTAATGGGTAAGCTGCATTGGAACCTCTTCACGAGTGTGGGATGACCTTGGATTCTTATATATTTTTGTATATATAGCAATTTAAGATTCGAAATCCAAGTATGCCATAGATGGAGCCTCCTGCCTGCAGGCATCCATAGCCTCGAAAGGGTACGTTTTTTGACCCATTCTACCCAACGGCTTATATCCCAAACTAATAAGTTTAAAGAAGGCTTCATACTCAGCATTTAAGTGTCCATCCACAAGAGATTTGCATATTTATAATGGGGGAATGTAATAGGAAACTCTTTACGAGTAAGATAGCGTAAATGATCTATAGATAACTGATTTTATGATTAAATTGCAACTGCTTTCCCAGAACTTATTTCTAAATAAGTAATAGAATTCCTAGTAATAATGACTTCAATGTCCATTAAATCCAATAATTTGAGGATAATGATAAAAGAAACGAAATAAAGTGAAAGTTTTCATTTAGTAGTTTTGTTTGCAACAGTTCAATTTCTTTTTCTTTTATTTCTGAGATAAGAACAGATTTCTAAAAGTCTAGCTTTCTTCATGTTTTATATAATCAGATTCCAATTTTATGACGGAAAAGCATTCCTAGATCTGAATCATTTCTCCTGGTTTTGAAAAATCAAAAGAACCACAAAAATCAAAAGACAAAGCAAAATAATATATACATGAGTTTTATTTGAGCAAATTATTGAAACAAAGGATTTCAAAGTCTACGAGAAAAAATGAAATTTTAAAATAAATCATACACACACAACACATGAGTTAAACCAAGATCTCATCAAACAAAAAATAGGTCAAAACAACATATGACTAATTATCAGCAAAAGAAAATAAGAGATTAAAATGGATTAACAAGTCTTTTAAAAAAATTTATCCCTATTTTGCTTTTAAATCTTTCAATTTAGTCGAAGTTGTTTTTTAATAAGTGGTGAGACATTAATCTAATGTGTTTTATTCAAAAATTAAAGTAACAAAATAAATTCTAATGAATATGCAGCTATAAAAAGATGAAAGGTTCTTTCTTTTAATGAGACGATTAAAGAAAACGAGAGAAAGTAAAGAACTACTTCCCTAATAATGATGTCATCATCTCATTCTAAAAATGATTTCGTCGCAACTCCATCTATCTGCATTTATTGAAATGTAAACAAACATAAATCATCTTAAATTATAAACCTAACCTAAACTAATAAAATAAAATATATACAAACTAAGTAAACGAAAATTTCCAATGAAGCCATTCGCGTAACTTGAGACCTACCAGAGAAAACAAGTCATGTATCAGCATTGGAAATTGGAATAATTCAAAATGAAGAAAACAAACTAAATCAAATTTTGTATGTACAAAGCACAAAAGATGACACAGAAACCTTTTAAAGAATGATTCTTCCCACCATGTATAAATCAGATCATAAAAATCTAGTCGAAAGAAGACAGATTTCTCATGAAAATCATGATTACAAAGAATCTTATCAGAAGTATGATTCAAAATTTGTGAAAAATGATCAATAAAAAATGTATCTTTAAACACAATATCATCATGACTAAATTCAAAAAGAACAAAATGACATTTGGGTATTATTTGAAGATCAAATACGTCATTGTGTCTTTTAACATGAAGATTAAAATTGATGACATTATCTTCAGAT
>LPNX010242742.1:74315-155850 GCA_001517045.1 Pseudotsuga menziesii | reverse complement strand
TTAACATGTAAATGAAGTCTATGATCAGCAAAAACATCAGGATACAAAGAGTAGTAAGAGTCAGAGTATAAAAAGGTAAATGCTTCTCTGTTGCTATAATTTGTTTCATTGACTGCTTTAACAGAAGCATCATTAACAAAAATCTGATCAAATAACTTTTGTGAAGAAATAGAAGGAACTAACTCATCATGAAAGGAAGATGATGAAATGATATCATCACTATCACATTCAGTTGAAAAATTAAGAATTTTTGGTTTATCTTCCATTGTCTTTTGAACAACAAGAGTTTCGAAGTTATCGCTTAATGTAAAAGTCAAATCATCATCCTTTTGCTCTTGTTCTTGAATTTGCATGTCATGAAATTCTATGATTTGTCTATTTTCAACAATTTAATTTTCAGTAGTGGAATTAGGAAGAATAGATCCGATATCAACTTTAACTGATGAACTAACATGCATGCCATCTATTATAGAATTTTCATTCTTTTTCAAATCATGAAAATCAGAGAGAGAGATAAGATAAAGAAACCAATTCAATTTGTCCTTTTCGAACAGCGGGTATTCTTCACGAAACCTGCAACATATTACCATAAATCTGGAAAAGAAATCATCAAGAGATTCATCTTTATGTCTACGAAGATTGTCTAACTCAAATTCAATTTTCTTATAACTATAATCTTCATGATCATTAAGAAATAACTTTGTGAAATGTTCCCATGAATGAATGGATTTTGCTGGCAAGAACTTAAACCAAATCAGGATTCTTCCTCTGAAAGTAGCTGCAAAAAGTCTGCATTTCTCAACCTCATCAAATAAATCTATATAATCACAAAAAGAAATAAAATCTGAAAGATGATGAGAGGCAGACTTCTTACCTTCTCCATTGAAGCTCAGTCTTCGCAATAAATTAGACATCTCTGGAGAAAAACTTTCACCCGATGTATGAAAACTGAAAGCATGATCTAAATCGATTAGATCGGCCATTTCAAAATAAAAAAATGAAATCCAAAATCAACCAACTCAAAATGGCCTTCTTGCTGATCAGGCCCTCCTTCTAGCGCCATTGTTGACGGGCATATGTGACTATGCACGTAACGGAGAAGACAACCCAGACCGAGATCCTTAGAGCAGGTTCCAAACTGTTTGGGATGGTTGCTTCCGACAGGTTTAAAGGCTCTGTTAGCCTGAAAGTCTAAAACTAAAACGAAGCTATTGTTAAATCTATCAAATACCTACAAATATACACAACAAACTTGTTAACAGATGTACAAAATTAAACTAGTTAATCTAATTACTAATGAATTATTAATATAATTAAATTAGTCTATGAACTAAATCTATGCAATTAATCTTAACTTATAATATAATAATCACAAAATTAATCAAATATTAACATGTTAAAATAATTACAAAATTGTATTATTAACAAATATACATTAATTACAAAAATCAAAGACTAATCTCACAGCAGTATAAATATTAAATTCTGATTTAATGAATTGTTAATAACATAATGAAAAGAAAAGAAATTGTGTTATTTTGTTGTAAGTTTAATCCTGAATGTGATTCACTGGCTGTTTTCCATAAAATAGTTTAAAGAAACAGCATATTAATCTATCCTCGATCTTATCCTCATCAAAAGTGAAAAAAATATTAAACCTGAAATCGAATTATGCTGATAGGAATACTGCATGAATACATTTGATAATATTTAAAGAAATTTAAACATTAACAAAACCATACAATAATCATTACATATTATATAAAGTATGATATCAATCATTAATTAAACAACATGACATATCAACAAGATCAAAAACATTAAAAATCGATAATCGTACAAGACATGTATATTTGCAAAATTCTTTAAAGAATTATAACAAACATAGATAAAGTAGAAAAGAAATGACAATACTGATAGGTATCAAAACTATATGCCAAGTATACAAACTATAAACATATATTAAAAATATCACCAGTTTAACATATCGTAGCTGAATACAGATAGCTGTCTAAAATCGCAGATAAATGAAACCACAGTCTTGTTGTCTCCTCTCCATCAATTATCGACCTCATGCAGCAGTGTTTTCTGAGCTTACAAGAGAGAAATTTCTTCAGCTTTGGTAGCCCCCACGTCCACCTCTCTTTCCAGCAAATTACAGTTTGCTTAAATAACCAAAAACGGAATCCAAATTAAGTTTTACACAGGCAAAATTTTGCCGGCCGCAACTGCAGAAATCGTGTCCAGAAAATCCCTAAAATCTCCCATAATCCATCACTTTTTGGCAAAATCCACCTGAGTACAACTAAATGGGTCCGTTCTGAGAAAAACCCATGTGGCGGATTTGTCATATCTGTCTCCACTTGTTCACAACGTGGCCTTGAAAAACGCCTGTTATTTGAAAACGCGTTTTTAATAACTGACAGAGAATAAAATTCGTCTCCTGGCAATTTCCAGAATCATAACAATCTCCTTAGCATCTGCACATGAAAAACAAAAAACCTAATAAAAGAAAGAAGTGTAAACAGAATTCAATCATGAGAAAATAAATAGCTTAACCAATGATCTTTTCAGCTCTTTTGGCGTTTTCAAAATCTACGATTTGTTTCAATATGTGCAATTAAAACATTTCAGCATCTACAGGATATTTGTTTTATCATTATTAGCAATATAATAATCCATAGATTCAGCTGGCATCTCTCAAATCTCTACAATATCGGAGAACAGATAGCTGATTTAATATGAGGATCCCGTTGTGGATAAAACAAAATTCACAAACATTTCCATTGATAACCATGTGCCGTTATTCAAATAACCCGTGGATAAATTAGACAATAATCTTCAATAAAAAAGAAAAGTATGCTCATTTCTAAGCCTTTATAAAATTCACATTAATTCCTGGTGTTTTTGCAAATATGATAAAATTAAAATAAAGTGTTAATTATACCTAATTTTCTAGGTAAACATTTAAAAGATCAAAGAACTTTATTTATTATATTTATACAAAATAATTAAAAGATTTATTTATCTTGTATAAATAATAAAAAATAAATAAAGTTTATTAATTATAAATATACTTATTTGATCTTTATTTATTCAACACTTTTAATAATGTAGCAAAAATAATAACATAGGCTTAGTAAATATTTTCAAACTCTTAAATTGAATGCATGGTTTTATCTTTCAATATCCATCGTTAAATGAATCAGAATTACCAAGTTGAATAATTGAATCAAAATTACCCATTTATAAGGTGTCATCAATACAATAATCAACCTTCCAATTTCAAAACAAAACCACATAATCAAATGATAAATGATTGGATAAGAAATCACTACTAAGTTATGACCAATTATTAACACTTATCCACTTAAAATAATAATTTCAAAATAGTGATTTTGTGAACTAATCCATAGTTCGCAAAGGTTTCTTTAAAAACATTGAATTTCATGTTTCAGTTTTTTCTGGAATGTTACCATTTCAATAGCTGTTAATTCTTTAGTTTTGCCATATGAAATTCAAACATTTCATAAAAAATAAAATACAATTTTATTTGATGAAATAATGTTTTTTAAAGGCTGTTGGGTAGGGGCACAACAGAGCTAAAACCCTAAAAGGAGCTAAAGTTAGGGTGGAACGGGCTAAAATCCCAAAAAAGGGGCTCAAGCCTTAACCAAGGGCTTAAAAACCTAAAACCCCTTGAAAAAGCTATAAAAGGAGGGTGGGGGGTCACTCTCAAACAACTTCTCCCTTGCATACTATTATGCTACCCAAGTGGATGCCTTGAAGACCATTTGTCTCTCAAGCCACCCACACTCCCTCTCCTCCATTCCTCCATTGATCCATAGCTCCCCCATTCTCAAGAGAGGTGCTCCTTCAAGCTAGGGCATGGTGACCCATTTCCACCAAAGGAAGGTATATTTTATGTTTTGTTGTGTTTATTTCAGTTTTTTCTAACATGTATTTGCTTGCAAGTTTCATGGCCTAACATGTTCTTGTAGGTCTTCTTTTTTTGCTTACAGGTCTTCAGGTTTTCTGATACATTTTTTGCAGGTTGCTGGAGTTAAGCCCTAACAGTGTTTGCAGAGGGGTTTCCAGCCATTCCATATTTCTTCTTCTTTTTTGTTTCTTGTCTTTATGCCCATTCCGTTTTATTTCTGTATTTTCCACATGCAGGAACCTACCCTTCTGTCCTATAGATAGAAGGGAGCCATTCCCACCCCTATAACAAGGATAAATCCCTGCTACAGAACTGACGACCATACCAAGTCAATCCCACAGGATCCTTACGTTTATTTTTTGAAGTTTTAGTTTTTAGTTCTGTTTTTTGCCCTAGTTTAGTTTTCTATAAAATCTAGCTTAGATTCTTGGTTATTTACATTTCTAGTTATTGCTAAGCCTCCTCAAGGCCAATTCAATCCCATTTGGCCACAGTACCAGTTACTGTTGGCAATTCTATGATTTGCAAATCACTCAACTGTGCAAAAACGTTCGAACTGAATTTTTGAAAATTTACCTGTATTCAGGCTCGTTTTCTGCCCAAACAGTTGAGCCATTTGCAAATATGCCCACGGTTAGGGATAAAAGGTCCTGTTTCATAAGTGGGTTTTCAACCCTTTGAGGTAATTCCTCAGGGTTTGATCAGAATACACTTCGTAAAAACAGGACTTTTACAGGTGTGCAACCCATTTTTGGGCTTCGCTGTTTGCTTTTATCGGGACTGTCAGTGCAGCTCAACCACCTCTGTCCATCTGAACCATTTAATTTATGTTTCTGTTTCATTTTATTGCAATTTCATTTACATAACAAAGTGTAAGTTAAATACTCAATGGGTTAATGAATGTAGCTTAACTAAAATCGACAATAAAATTAATAGTCTTGCTTACCCTTCCTCCTCTACCTAGTCATCACCCTCTGGGGCATTCTGGGATACAACGAAGGGAAAGCTCGCATAGTCCTAGGCCCTTCATTGAATATTGTTCTAAACCATTAAAATCGGATGACTTGGAAGGTAGAGAGGGTAGAGAAGGAGGGCTTCTCATGGCACTAAGCGTCCTCCCTGTTGACCAACCTTGCATCCGGGAGGTGAGTGACCTATGGATCTACGAATGGGATTAGTTTCATTATGTTGAGATCCCAACACTTTCTCTTGGTTGAAGAGGAATATCAGTGTAAGGTAGTCATCTAGTTAGGCCATCAACATTTAGGGTTAAAAATGTATATGTTTACAAATTTCTGATTATTCACTGCTTGCATAACAAAGATATGAACTCTACCACAATATGATGAATTCATAAACCATTTGCAGCCATTTAATACTAGAAAGACACAAAAACATATACACCATACCAATAAATCAACCCAACTCAGTTCATGACGCTGAGAGAGCCTTAAAATTTATCAATTTACACTAAGTTCAAAAAAACTGCAGTCTTTGAGGACATAAGTCCTTGACTTCTTCAACTATGGAAATTACTTGGGATTTGCCCAGAAACTCATTGTGAGGAGTACCATGGGAACCCAAAATTAGCTGGCCACTGAGAGGAATTTCCAAGAGAAATGGGCAATGACCCCCACCGATTGAGCAGAAACGCCTGTGAGGAAAAATCCAAGCACTGTCTTCTGGTAGTCTTGGTGGCCGAGTGACCACCTATAGCCAATAGGAAGCCATTGAAACCGGGGTCCAAATATCATTCCCACCAGTTTGATAAACATCTAACACAATTGATCCCCCACGCTATTGCTCACTCCTAAGAGGTGAACCACCACCATTCGGGACATTAAACCGACATCATCAAAACCTCTCTTAATGACCTCTCACACCATCAGAAGGCCACACAGCCTATGATTCATATTTAGACCCATATCAGTCTGAACTAGACCTCCATACTACACCATTAAGCCCCATGGCTGGTGCAAACCCAGATCCATTTTCTGGCATAGCCATAGCTAGTGGACCTATGTCCACACCACAAGTTGTCACTAACAATCCTGCAGGTGGCCCCAACATGGTCATGCAAACTGTCATCAATCAACTGCCACCACCCATAGTAACCACTCAGGCTATCCCACGTGCATCACTCACAGGCAATGGACCTTCCACATACATTGCTCCTCCTATCACATAGGGGGGTAGTGCCCCATCCACATACATTGTCCCTCCTGTCACACATGGGGGCAGTGTCCCTTCCATCCACACTATCCCTCACACCACACTTGCAGGCATTGGCCCATCTACAATGGTTTCACCACAAATACCCCCAGCCATGTAGGTGCACTATGCACCTGCAAACCCTGCCACCATCGCTGCCCCATCTCACATCAACCTAGGGTCCATTCTGCCTTTCATGGCTCCTCTTAACTTGCCTGATTTGGCTCAATTGACAAACAACCCCATTCTCCATCAAGATTTTTATCCTCCAATGCCAACTAAGCTGCCATCAGACATCCCCAATTTTGAAGGCAAGGCAGGGGAATGTCCCTAAAACCATATTATGACATTCCATCTATGGTGCTTGTCCAATAGCATCGTAGATGATTCCATCAGGCTGAGGCTATTCCAACACACCCTTACAGGTGCCGTGGCCAAATGGTACTGTTATCCCTAAAGTTGAACCTAGACTACGGGATTCAAGCTTAAGGAAATCTTTGTTTGAAAATGTAAAAATCAAATGCAATCAAATTAAAAATACAAGCTGGTATCGAACCAGGGCTAATAGAACCTCACAATACTAGAGGGCACTAGGCTAGTATTGCTTGTTTGTACAGTTTTCACAGTTTAGAAATGAAATCAAAACATCATACAATTTACAATGAACAGAGCTAGTATATATCACAGATGGGTAACTACAGGTGTTCACAAGAATATCAAAGCATGTGATAGGCTGGTAAATCAATGAGGGCTGCAAGACAAACTGTAGAAACCATATAACACAAAATACAATACAACATTCAAGAGTAAGGATTCTATGATCCTAAAAACATGAAGTGAAACTGTTACTGTGTATAAATATATAAAGATAATTGTTTCTCTTGATAAGAATTATAGTAATGGAATATGAATGAGCATATACTTAACAGAATTACCAGAGAAACAATTCATGCAATACAGAAACAAATCATCATCATACTTCATTCATAAACAGAACCTGTTTGAAGCTGCAAAATGTTCATGCTACACAGATGTGCTTACAAACCATCAAGCATGGCTCCCAAAACTGCCAACCTCCAGTCCCCTTCTCGAGACCTCTGCTCTCCTTCTGAAAGGAAGAACTCACTCTCTTTTCTCTCGAGCCCTTAGCTAGGACCTCACCCCCCTCTCTTCTCTTGTTGCATTTCTCCTTTTATAAGTTTACAATACATTACATAATGTAAAACAGATCCAAAATAAAGGATTGAATCCACATCTAGAACAACAAGAATAGCTGTCGAAATCGGAGATCTTGATCCTTCTAAACTGGGCTATGCTGTTGGGATTCTGCCTAAAAGTTAGACTCAAACCTAAATCCATGTTCATAAAATTTGGAGAATATTATTGCTGCTGATTTTGAGTCTTAAAATCCTGACACCTGCTAAAATTACTCTGCCACCTGTTCTTTGGTTGTATTCATGCTGAAATTCTGGAAATGATCCTTCTTCTACGCTGGCATCCTCATCGTTTTCACCAATCTCTTTCCTACGATTGGCATCACCCCACAATAATCACATCCAAGACCTGCGTGGATCTCGGGCATCTTAGCAATTACTCTTTTGGCTTCTTTTGTGCATCAATTTCAGAGCAACGACTATCCTTTTGCTTATCTATCAAAACCACCTCTATTGGTGAATCAATTGCATCAACAGACCGCAGTGATTCCAATGATGGCATCTGGCCACTTTCTTCTACATGATTGCACATTGTTCAAACATAGGGATTCATCCCCCATATATGATAAAATCCATCTTGAATCTTGTCATAATATGACAAGCTACCATTTACCCAAAAACGATGAGATAAAGCCACAGCTGACTTTTTAGCAGAACCCGTACACGAGATATTAGGTGTTGCTTGAACGTGTCTACCAAGGAAATGAAGGTCCTCTGCTAATGATGCCTCTGCAGTAAGTCGAAGAGCAAGATTAAGCGACAAATTGTAACCCTCTTCAGTCTGTTGTGCCCAATTCTTCTCAGACTCACCGTTCTGCCCGGTATCATCATATTTACATCCTTCATCATAAAATGCATTGAAGAGGACATAATCACTAACATTCACTGACAATGAGCTGTTAATGCACATTTGCTGCTACATTGAATTAACCTGGAACTTAGCAATTCTTCAAAACAATTGGGGGTACACTCAGCAACATATCAACAAATACATCCAATGGAAGTTTCTCCAAATATTTCCATTGATGAACATCATGAATAATCAATGAAGTAAATGCCTTATGACTAAGACATAAAAGAGATGGTGGATGATCCATTTATTATCCAGAAATAGTTGGTTGATGCTGTCCTTTTTCCCTTAAGGAAGGATACCATCATTCGTCGTTTGCTCTAATAGCCTGTAAGTAAAATGCTGCCAGTTTGAATAAAATGCTGCCAACTGTAAGAATTCACCCTGTAACACATACTCTTTTGCACATACATGGGCTCATAATTAATGAATGGAAACTTTGATGTTTTTAGGTAACACAAGGAACCCTAATGGTGACCAATCAAATATAAAATATGAAACAAAGTAAAAGTTAAAAACCATAAAAAACAATCAAAATCAAAAGTTTAAAAATAAGTAAGAGGTTCAACTTTAGGGATAACAGGTACATTGAGCTACTTTAGGCCAAATATCCAAATTTCAACTCCTTAGCTTTCATGTTCCTACAGTATTTCCAATTCCCTGTTATCCTGTCACCAAAGCACTGCGACACATATAACCGACCACATCCATGAGTGACGACGACATCGCAGCTTATGTAAAATCCAACTTGACGATAGGATCTTCTTGGGTTGGTTCCTCAAGACCTTTCTCCCGCCCATAGCAAATGACATTGCATTCGAACATCCCCAATCTGAAGAGGAGGCCATACTAAAATCCCAACAGTTTGACCTTATCTACGCCTAGTTTGGATATCTGTACATCATCATTCCAGACACCCCCCATCCAAACACCTCCTATTGGGATGCACCAGGGGCATCCCATGCTGTGGATGACATCATAGGCTCAGTCTCTCAACAGCCACAGCACCGTCCAACACCACCTGCCATTACACCATAACCAAGCAACATTGCTAGTGTTTCTTACCAAAACCAAGCTTCGGACTACACAAGACTGATGTCCTAATCCGGAGCAACAACTTCCTACACACAACCTGTGCCATAGTAGTAGGATCAGGCCATGGCTTGGCCAACACAGCAATATGCGGGGAAAATGCCCACATTTGTGGCACCACCACCCCCACAAATATACTACACACCACCAGTACAAGCAGTTCAAGCCCCTGCTCTTGCTCCACTCGCTCCATTGGGACAAGTGTTCGCACAACAAAACCATCCCAACCAGCCTGCCCCCAAAAATCAACAAGGGTAAGCTAGAAATAATAGGCCTTGAAACCAAGCCAATAAGCAACTGTAGGGAGGCGGTCGACAACCAAACTCTCCCAACAATGCCGCAGCAAACCGACCAGCCCAAAACCCCCCACGACAGAATGCACCAAGACACAACGCCCCATTGCACACAAACCAACCGTGCACACTCTGTGATGTTTATGGGCACTACACATTTTAATGTCCCCTCATGGGTCATGCTAAGAAGGCCATTCAGAATGAAGTTCAACAGGACGCCAACGCTGCAAATCAAGCCCAATGAAACCCAGCACCATAAGGACCTCCTGCTATGGTGCTTCAAAACCCACTACCAGTCCAAGGATTGGTGGCAACCACTCCCCCTCCCCAGGCCAATCCCAATGCTCCAAGGGCACCTCCCATGGAAGAAATAGGTGTTCACCACCTGCTAGCCATGATGACTGAAGAGGTCAACTTACAAACTAGACAGAATCAGTACGGTACCACCACCGAACCCGTTGACACATCAGCAACATCTACGTCCAAGTCAGTTAACGCACCTCTTCAATTTCCCCCTTTCCCCTACCCCCCCATATGCCAAGTGGCCAACAACGCCACAGCTAGAGCTACTGTCAGCTATAGCATTGTGGATGATTTGGCCCAAACACCAATAGCCATGTCCGCTCTAGAGGTACTCAAAATGTTCCCAACGCAGTAGAAAGCATTACTAGTTTCCCTTGTGGCTGTAGACCCCTCTGAATCCAAGTTGATCACGTTCGACATGGATAATAGAGAACCACGGATGCCATCGACCATCACCTTCCAAATCCTGGTATCTATCCGGAACTTGGTTGTGCACCGGTGCATAGTAGATGAGGGGGAATCTATGTGCATTATGTCTACCCTGGTTTGGCAGAAAATGGGATCACCAATTCTGTAACCATCCTCCACAACTTTTGTGGGCTTATGATGGCCATCCCACTAAATCCCAAGGAATCCTCCCCCATGTCCCCATAACATTAGATGGTAAGACAGTGTTGATCGACATAGAGGTCATCAATGCTCAACTGGACTATAACCTTCTCCTCGGAAGAAGTTATATGTACGCCATGAGAGCAGTAGCATCAACTGTCTTCCATCTCATGATGTTCCCCCATGGAAGGGAAGATTGCGATGGTTGATCAACTCACTTATCATGATCCATAAGGGTTAACGGCACCCGCCAACATTATCCCTACCATCACCACCATTGAGCCACAAGAGATGACTACACACGCTAATGTTGTCCCTGCAATCAACACTATGGCTGACAACACACCAGCCTACCCATTGTTGAATGTGGGCCCTGGGTTTTTTGCCGATCCCACCATGACGGCTCCTTTCCCCTCAGTGTCACTACCACCAACACAAAATGAGACTGCAAACTTGTGCATGGTCTCATCCAGCACCATTGCACCCAAATAATAACTATAGTTGTAGCCCCAACCACAACCACAACATCATCCATAGCTGCAACACTAATAGCAACTGCAACATCACCCACAGCAGTAGCATTTTGCATAGCCGCAGCCACAACCTCATTCCCACATCCAACCGTCAGGGAGTTATCTGGGCTCATCTCCAGTCCATATGATTCCCTTCCTCTTCCCCCCACCTGGTGTCATGAGCAAGCCGGTAATGGAAACTTTAAGCCTACCCAACTTTACATTGGGAATTCCAGTATGGTATCTTGATCCACCAGCTCAACAAGCAATGCCCCAGGTTGTTTTAACCTCAGTGCAACCCATCGCAGTCGAGTCTCACCCTCCACCTAGTCCACAAAATCCAACCACTGAACTCGCACCTGCACCGCCCCACCAGAAAAGGGCTAGAGGAAACAATGCCAAAGCCACCGCAGAACTGCAACAAGTCCCGCCTTGCGCCATCTATGAGCAACATGGCCATCCAACTCAGAGTTTCCCTGAAATCCCAATGATCCATGCGCATTTAGATGCCATGGATACAAACGAAAACATCCCCGTGGTTGAACTCCCAACCGCACCGATAGTCAGAAACAAGGCATTGAGAACAAACCATGCTTGCACCCTCTATGGTTTGAATGGAAATTACTCTCACCATTGTCAAGACTTGCCCGAATTTCGAATGGCTCTAGCTGACCTCCGTCAACATTCCCTTGAGTCTGAAATCACCTTGATCGAAGAAGTGCACCCCCCACCGCCTTCTTTAGACACCATGTCCAGTTCAAATGACCCGCTTATCTCCACCATCACCGACGGTCCATCAGACTTGTATCTTCCATTGTTTCCCTAGCCACAGCCACAACCTCAGTCGCAACCTCAACCTCAGTTACCAGGGAAACAGTGGGGTTCATTCCCACTCAACACGATCCTTTTCCTTTTCCTTTTCCTACCATCCAAGATTGTGAGTAAGTCTGTCTTGGAAACCCACGATCTACAGTATTTCACACTGGGAGTTCCTGTGTGGTACCTTGAACCACCTACCATACCTCTGAGGCCCCAATATGTGTTGACTCATGCCCAGCCAATTGAGATGATGTTGTACCTACCTCTAGGTCCATCAAAGACTCCTCCTATCTCCAGTCCTACCGCTCTTCCTCCAACAGAGGCTGGGGGCAAGGCCATAAAAACCACAACCAATACCATTTACATGATCTCTAGAACCAATTTCCCTTCCGTCGCCTCGGCTATGGAAGATCCACTTGATCTATCCTGGCACCACTTATGTGATCACGGAGATATATGCAAGACTACCTTCGTTTTTACCCCATTCCCTTTAAACAATAGTGTGGAATTGGTTCTTCCCATAAAAGACCAGATTTCATCATCCCACCTTGCCAATGACGTTCGTCTCGACAAGGGGGCATACCTCTTCGCTGAATCATATGTTCAACTCTTGAAGAAGTCATGCAACAGGCTCCACCTCAAGAGAGTTTATGCCTGATATAACCACTATGAGTCCCTTATAATGTAGTTTTTTCCCTTTCTTGTTTTTCAATGTTTTTTAGCACAAGTTAGGGGCAGCACCATCAGCTGCTAATCCAAAGTCACCTGGAATCAGTTTGAGAAACATCTCACATATCCGGACTCAAACTTCTATCTCCTTATGAGACCATCATCTCATGTTTAATAAATTAATTTCAAGACCATTTCCCACAAGTCACCTCGATTTATGAGCCATGACATGACGATGCGAGTGTCTACGAACCTGTACTTGTATCACACTTCTCGATGGCTACTCATGCAATTTCTCAGGCCACCACCCATTAAGGAATGTCATTTTTTACTCTTATTTTGTATTTTAACACATAGTTGTCTTCCCCATTCACCACACCTTACGTGGACTTCTGTACCATTGTCAACAAAAAAAAATATTTTTCTTGTACGTATTTGGAATATAACTACCCCCGGACTTGCACTCACATCACATGTAGTCAAGTCCGTTCACCGCAACTCACACACACACTCTCCTGACCTCTATCCAAGAGCCACCTTGGTTTGAGTGCCTCTGCTGCACCGACTCGCGAGCCTCTGTCGCGATCTATCCCATGCATGTATTGGTATGTTTGAGAGCCTTATGCTCTGTCCATACTGTGCGAATGACCTTTGGACCACTATCCATCGTCCCGACATGGGGCACAGATAGTGCCACCACAATCGGTTGACCATACTAGAGTTTCTTTTAAGCTCTTTTTTGACTCCTAAAAACAATGAAAAGATAGTTAAGTGCAGCTGCGTCCTTTCTCGCTCACTAAATTATAGGAAAGGGCATCTACATCGTCTCATTTACCTCCTTTTGAAAACCATGTATACCATCAATTGAAAAGGACCACCTTGGAATATTCAAGCCAAGACTGTACCCCTCTGCATACTTTTATGCTTTCTCGGGCAGAGGGGACGCACTTCACAAAAAATCTCACCATGGGTTGTCGTTAAGCTCTTTTCTAGCCTTCTCATCAAGAAAAGATTGTCGAGCAAACTTGGTTTCATTCATGGTCGTAAAAGTATTTGAATGACCGTACATTTAGTATAGGTTTAACCTTTTCCGGCCTGATTAGACTAATAATGGTAAAAAAGTCTCTCATCCCCCAAAGGATGGGCGAGATCTCCTATGTATACTTTTATCCTTTTTCAAGCACAGGAGACTACCAATGAAAAAGAGCCCCCACTGGAGTCTTCTTCATGCTTTTCGACTCTCTAAAATTGAAAGCACCATTGAGCATTTACCTTCTCGGGCTCGCCAAAAACCCACGAGATCCTACCATAATGGTGTCCCTAGAAACCACCCCATAGAAAATAGTTTGGTAGCATTCCCCCTTTGGGTCACCTTTGTTCAGAGTACTCTGCAATGTATCTTCCTTGGATCCCATCAATATCAAAAGTGTCCACCTCCTCTAAGTATTTCCCATCTGCAGTGACATTCCCGGTATTACAGCTATGATCCTACTCCCATGAGTCAAGTTTCATTTGCTGCCTGGTCCGCCCTACCGTTATACTCTGAACAAAGGAATTTTGAGTCCACCACACTCCCCCTGCCCCTATTCAATTATTTCCCTCCCCCTCCCCCCCCATTTAGTGGGTTAGTCCGTAGATTGTCTCACACCTTTCGGTTATCTCCCTCGCACTCCTGGTCAAGGAAACATCATTGCCTTGACTAGGGGCTGGTCTCCCTCTGTCGACGACAACACATATATTCCAAAGGATAGACCCAGAGGTCCATGTATCCTGGTTTCATTAACATCATTGATGAGTTCCTTGGACCACTTAAAAGGAGTCCTTAGTGCCTCTTGGGATGGTTGTTTCTCACGTGCTTGACTTCAACTACATCATCGCACCATTGAGATTCATACAGGGTTTGGTCCACACAATAATTGGTCGAAGACCCCGGATGTCACCTGACTCTAGCACATTGATGAGTCTACTCGAGGGACCTTAACAGGTTATTTCCCTTATGATTTCTGGGTTGCTTTGGAGACAGTGTTCAGAAGCCCCAGTAGTGCTTCTATATAGATTTATGATTGATGCAACATACTTGTACCATAGAGACTCTGACTCTCAATCAGAGAGTCCACATAGCTATGTACCAGATCCAGCAGACCGTCAGTCATGAATATATAGCATTCCATGAGAATGCCATGGGTCCAATGTACCAGATCAGCATTGTATTCAGCCTCACATTGAGGCAACCATTATTGTATCATCAATTATATATGATTGGCTCTTGTATTTTAGAGCATTGATCAAATTATTCTTTTGACATTGTCACGAGCATGGGGATGCCCACCTCGTCCATATACATGTCACACATTATTTGTATCTCACCCATTGATGGGAACCATATTAATACAAAACCCAAAATCCACCATGCCCTAGCCCCGAAAGAACCACCTCTACGCAACAAATCCTATGATGTCCATCGGCCATACATTGAGCTCCTGCCCTCACACATCAGGGGGCAATCTGTTAACCCAAAAATATCCCACTCAGCTCTCCATGGCCTACACCACCCAAGGACACCATCTCACGACCCTCATATCCCTCCATTAGACCCCCACACCCTCAAAATAGCTAAAGGATGAAGGAAAGGGCTTAAAAACCCCCAAAAGGAGCCCAAAATAGTCTCCTAGGAGCTAAAACCCCCCAGAAGGGGCTAAAACCCTAAAAGGAGCTAAAGTTAGGGAGAAAGGGGCTAAATCCCTGACCAAGGGCTTAAAACCCTAAAACCCCTTGAAAAAGATATAAAAGGAGGGTGGGGGGTCACTCTCAAACAAATTCTCCCTTGCATACTGTTATGCTGCCCAAGTGGATGCCTTGAAGATCATTTGTCTCTCAAGCCACCCACACTCCCTCTCCTCCATTCATCCATTGAGCCATAGCTTCCCCATTCTCAAGAGAGGTGCTCCTCCAAGCTAGGGCATGGTGGCCCATTTCCACCAAAGGAAGGTATATTTTCTGTTTTGTTGTGTTTATTTCAATTTTTTCTAACATGTATTTGCTTGTAGGTTTCATGGCCTAACATGTTCTTACAGGTCTTCTTTGTTTGCTTACAGGTCTTCAGGTTTTCTGATACGTTTTTTGCAGGTTGCTGGAGTTAAAACCTAACAGGGTTTGCAGAGGGGTTTCCAGCCATTCCATATTTCTTCTTCTTTTTTGTTTCTTGTCTTTCTACCCATTCCATTTTCTTTCTATATTTTCCACATGCAGGAACCTACCCTTCTATCCTATAGACAGAAGGGAGCCATTCCTGCCCCTGTAGCAAGGAGAAATCCCTGCTACATTAAGTACTTGGGTTTTTCCATAAAACTCATTGTGAGGAGTACCAGAGGAACACTGAAGTAGCTAACCATTGAGAGGACCTTCCAAGCGAAAAGGGCAATGACCCCCACCAGATTAACTAGATTCCTACCCATGAAAAAATTCAAATAATTTCATTTGTGGCCAAGCGGTTAGTAGTTTTACCTACGTTGTGGACTGAGGGGTAATACCCCAATACGCAAGCTGTTAGACAGCCTTGATGGCCGAGTGCCTCCTTTTGAACCATTAGGAAGCTGATTAAAACTGGGGTTCACATTCATTTCCTGTTACTACTATAAGCCATCATTACTCCACCACGTTATTCCCATTGGCTTAGGGGTCACACTCCTCAGTTCGGTTATTTGAACTGCCACAATCAAATCCAGCCTCGACACCACTCAGCACCTTTAGAGCCACAAACGGCCTCTAAATCTGATTCGGATTCCTACTAGTCTGAACCTACTTTGTTCACTGCATTGCCTAGATCCATGGATGGCACACTTCTTGATCCCTTCTACGGAGGGATACTTAGCGGTATACATATGTCCTTGCCACCTATCATCATGGGTATCCCTACCAGTGGTCCCATCACCAATGTGCACCCTGCTGTAGGTATGCTACCCACTAGTGGCGGCCATGTACTAACAACCATAATTCCTATTCTACCACCTTTTATACCTGGGGGCAGTGGCCCTTCCACATCCATTCTGAATATCTCAACTATGGGAGGTCAACCACATCCACCCCTAGGTGGGCATGGAACCCACGTTCCTGTAACTACTGGCACCATCGTTGGTCTGCATCGATCCAATCCTGGTTCTATCCTACCTTTCATGGTTAGACTTAACCTGCCAAATTTTGCAAGGTTAACAAATGACCCCATCAGTCATCAACCACACTAGCCTCCCATGCCTATGAAACTTCCCTTAGACATCCCAAAGTTTGAGGGAAAGGCAAGCGAGGACCCCCAGAACCATATCATGTCTTTCCACTTATGGTGTTCATCAAACAACATTGTGGATGACTCCGCCAGATTGAGATTGTTCGAGTGCACACTTACGGCCATTGCTGCCAAATGGTACATCGAGTTGTTTCATTCCTCTTACCTTTATTTATCCTCACTTTCCTCCATGTTCCTTCAGTACTTCCAACTTCTTGTTCGATATGACAAGGGAGTGGAGATCCTTTTGTCTTGTCTTCAAACTACAGCAATCACACATCAAATCCATGAGTGGTGATGTAGACGTAGCTTGTGTAAGATCCAATTGGATGATAGGATATTCCTTGACTAGTTTTTAAAGACCTTACTCCCACCCATAGCAAAGGATGTTGCCTTTGAGCGACACAAATATGAGGAGGAGGCCATCTTAAAGGCTCAACAATTCGACTTGATCTACTCCCAGTCTGGGTACTTGTATACCATCATACATGATGCTCTCTGTGCCAACACCACCCTTTGTGATAGGTCGGGGGAATCCCATGCTGCGGATGGAGTTATCAACTTTGTCACACAAAACCCTCAGTTCTATGCGGCACCTCCCATGATGCCACCACACTTAGGTAACACCCATAGTGTATCCCAACCCAATTATTGTTAGTTGTGGAGCCTAATCTTCCAGATCCAGAGATATTATTCAGTTGTGATTGTGACCCAGGAGTACTATACACTCATTCCCCTTGCCTTGGGGTTCGGGGGAGGAGCCCCCGAGAAATTTTGTTGGGATGTGTGTTGGCCAACAGTATTGCGGACCCATGGTATTGGGTTAACCCTAGAATTTTCCCATTGTATTTTCCCTATAAAATAAAGCATTGTAAAACGACTGGGTATGGTATTGTATTGTATTGGAAGAGAGACTGTGAAAGCATGAAGAGGAAGTGCACCGGTTTTGCTGTAGGGTGTATCCCTTCATCTTTCTAGACTGTAATAAAAGGACTGGAAATATCTTTGTGGACGTAGCCCATCGTTTGGGTAAACCCCATTATATCTGTGTCTCTCTGTAATGTTTTAATGTGTTTTGCATCTTGTTTATTGATTTAACTGTATATCTGTTATTGCTCTACGGTCCTGTTTTCTAACAATTGGTATCAGAGCCAAAAGGTCTATTTGGTTGGTAAACTCGTAGGAAATAAGGGTTCCTAGTTCGAGTGGGAGCAATGGCAGAAGAAGGAAATTTTAAGGTCGAGAAATTTAATGGCCAAAACTATCAGTTATGGAAGATGCAAATGGAGGACTATCTACACCAGAAGGATCTGTACATGCCATTGGGCAGAAAAGAAAAACAGTCGACGGCTATGAAGGATGAAGAATGGGAGGTTCTTGACAAAAAGGCACTGGGAACACTATGGTTGTGCCTGGATTCATCGGTGGCCTTCAATATTTCAAAAGAAAAAACAACAGAGGGTGTGATGAGCGCATTGAGTAATCTCTATGAAAAACCCTTGGCTTCTAACAAGGTATTTTTAATGAAGCGTTTATTTAATATGAAGATGTCGGAAGGTGGATCTATTGCTGACCATTTAAATGAATTTAATACAATTACCAGTCAGTTAAGTCCTGTAAAAGTGAACTTTAATGATGAGGTTAGGGCTCTTCTAATCTTGTGCTCATTTCCAGAAAGCTGGAATAGCTTGGTCATGGTTGTAATTAACTCTGTCCCTAGTTCAAACACTCTCAAGTTTGATGATGTTGTTGGTGTTATTCTTAGTGAGGAAATGCAAAGAAAAAGCATAGGTGAGACATCAAGTAATTCTTTGACCATGGAGAGCAGAGGGAGACAAAATGAGAGAGAAAGGAGCCCAAGAAATCATAGCAAGTCTAAAAGTGGAAGATCCAAGTCCAGATTCAGAAAAATAGAGTGGGGAAATTGTGGTAAGAAAGGACATCTGAAGAAAGACTACAGAGCTCCAAAGAAAAAAGGAGACAGACAACAAGAGACTACTCAGGAAGAAAATGTAGCAAGTGATGTGTTACAAGATGCTTTGATTCTTGCATTAGATAATACTATTGATTACTAGGTAGTAGATTCAGGGGCTTCATGTCATGCTACACCCCATAGGAAATTCTTTCATGATTATGTTCAAGGTGATTTTGGGCATGTGCTATTGGGGGATGATGAACCATGTAAAATTGTTGGAAAGGGTAAGGTACGGATTAAGTTAAATAATGGAAGTGAATGGCTGCTAAAGGATGTAAGGCACATTCCTGCTATGAAAAGAAATCTTATCTCAACAGGGTAGTTGGGAGATAGCAGTTGTTTGTCTATGTTTGGATAAACGTGGTGGAAGATCACTAAAGGCTCAATGGTATTTGAAAAAGGAGATAGGATAGGTATGTTATATTTATGTCCTCATAATAATGATTATTCTATCTCTGTAGCTTCCACAGAAATAGGTGCGGCATTGTGGCATCATTGGCTTGGCCACATGAGTGAGAAGGGGATGCAGATTCTCCACTCAAGGAAATTGCTTCCTAATATGAAGCAGGTAAGTTTGGAATTTTGTGAGAACTGTGTTTATGGAAAATAGCAGAGTTAGATTTCTCAGGGTTGGGAAACAAAAGAAGAGTGAAACATTAGAGCTTGTCCATACAGATGTATGGGGACCAGCTTAGGTACAATATTTGGTGGCTCTCATTATTATGTTACTTTTATTGATGATGCAACTAGAAAAACTTGGGTTTATTGCATTAGACAAAAATATGATGTGTTTGATACTTTGAGGAAGTGGAAAGATTTGGCTGAGAATGAGACAGGAAAAAGGTTGAAATGTCTCAAATCTGATAATGGAGGCGAGTACTGCAGCAAGGAGTTTCATAGTTACTGTTCACACAATGGGATTCGCAGAGATAAGACAATCCCTGGAACACCCTAAGAAAATGGTGTGTTAGAAAGGATGAAAAGAACGATCATGGAGCGTGCAAGGTGTATGAGATTGCATGCAGGGTTGCCCTTACAGTTTTGGGCTGATGTTGTAAACATTGTTGTTTATTTAATAAACAGAGGGAATTCAAGTGCTTTGGATGGTGGCATTCCAGAGGAGGCATGGATAGGCAAACAGGTAAAATACTCATTTTTGAGAACTTTTCGTTGTGAAGCATTTGTCCATATTGATAAAGATGATAGAACAAAGCTTGAGGTTAAATCCAAGAAATGTACCTTTATTAGATACGAGGTTGATGATTTTGGTTATTGCTTATGGGATCTTAAAATCACAAAATCATTAGGAGTAGAGATGTAGTATTCAATGAAAAGGTAATGTACAAAGATCAGTTGTAGGGAAATAAAGAAGAAAAGGAAAACACAGAATACACAGTGCTTGATGAAATCAAAGAAAATTAAGTTTCAAAAGCACCAGAAAATCAAGAGCAGTAGCAGGTACCTGAAACTCTTGCAACTGTAAGAAAGTATACCAAGTTAAGTAGACCCCCTGAATGATTCTCTCATTCACTGTATTATTTATTGATGACTGATTCTGGTGAACCAGAATGTTTTGAAGAAGCAATGCAGGTAGAAACTAGAAAGAAGTGGGAGCAAGGCATGGATGAGGAGATAGACTCATTGGTAAGAAACCAGACTTGGGATCTGGTTAAGTTGCGTGTAGAAAAAAGGGCATTGTAGAATAAATGGGTTTATAGGTTGAAGGAAGAAGATGGAGGAAGGAAGAGGTATAAGGATAGACTTGTTGTAAAGGGGTTTGCACAAAAGAAAGGCATAGACTTTGATGAAATATTTTCTCCTGTTGTTAAAATGACTTCAATTAGAACTATTTTAAGTCTAGTGGAGGTAGAAGATTTGCATCTTGAACAGTTAGATGTAAAAACGACCTTTCTCCATGGGGATTTGGAGGAAGAGATTTATATGCAGTAGCCAAAAGGGTATGAGGTCAAAGGGAAGGAGAATTTGGTTTGTAGGTTGAAGAAGAGCTTGTATGGCCTGAAGCAAGCTCCAAGGCAGTGGTATTTAAAATTTGATAAGTTTATGACAGAACAAGGTTATGATAAATGTCATTCTGACCACTGTGTTTATTTCAAAAGGCTAGCTACCGGAAGATATATTATCTTGTTATTGTATGTGGATGACATGCTTGTTGCAGGGTCTAACATGTAGGATATAAATGTTCTCAAAAGAAAACTAGCTAAATCATTTGCGATGAAGGATTTGGGTGCTGCAAAGAAAATCCTTGGTATGAGAATAACAAGAGACAGGAAAAATCGTAAATTGACATTGTCTCAAGGTGAGTACATAGAAAAGGTGTTGCAGAGTTTTAGAATGCAGAATGCAAAACCAGTCAGTACACCTTTGGAAAGCCATTTCAAACTAAGCAAGGATATGTGTCTACAGACACAGGAAGAGATAGATTACATGTCCAAGATTCCCTATTCATCAGTGGTTGGGAGCTTAATGTATGCCATGGTGTGCATAAGACCAAATATTGCACATGCAGTGTGAGTTGTGAGCATGTATATGAATAATCCAGGTAAAGAGCATTGGAAAGCAGTACAGTGGATTCTCAGGTATTTGAGAGGTACCACTTCTCATGCATTATGTTTTGGAGGTCCAGAAACTATTCTACAGGGATATGTTGATGTAGATATGGCTGGTGATAAAGACAGCAGGAGGTGCACCACAGGGTATGTGTTTACTATAGGTGGAATGGCAGTAAGTTGGATTTCAAAACTGCAACAGGTTGTTGCACTTTCAACAATGGAAGCAGAGTATGTTGTTGCTACAGAGGCTAGTAAGGAGATGATTTGGTTGCAAAGGTTCATGGAAGAATTGGGTAAGAACCAGGAGAATAGTAGGTTGTATAGTGACATCCAGAGTTCCATTCATTTTGCAAAGAACTCATCCTTTCATTTGAGGACTAAACATATACAACTCAAGTACCAATTCATAAGATTTCTTCTAGATGAAGAACTGTTAAAACTAGAAAAGATACACACTAGCCAGAATCCTGCAGACATGTTGACAAAGGGAGTAACCAGAGAGAAACCGAGTTCCTGCTCGGTTTTTGTTGGCCTTCAAGCATGAAGGTGAAAAGAAGAAATTTTCCAAGTCCAAGGTCCAAGGTCCAGAGCATAGTCCAGCAAGTGCAGTAGCAATGGAGTTGTTGTGATCAGTCTCCAAGTGGGAGATTATTGGTTGTGGAGCCTAATCTTCCAGATCCAGAGATATTATTCAGTTGTGATTGTAACCCAAGAGTACTATACAGTATTGCAGACCCATGGTATTGGGTTAACCCTAGAATTTTCCCATTGTATTTCCCCTATAAAAGAAAGCATTGTAAAATGACTGAGTATGGTATTGTATTGTATTGGAAGAGAGACTCTGAGAGCGTGAAGAGAAAGTGCAGTGGTTTTGCTGCAGGGTGTATCCCTTCATCTTTCTGGACTGTAATAAAAGGACTGGCAATTTCTTTGTGGACATAGCCCATCGTTTGGGTGAACCATGTTATATCTATGTCTCTCTGTAATGTTTTAATTTGTTTTGCATCTTGTTTATTGATTTAACTATATATCTGTTATTGATTTGCAGCCCTATTTTCTAAAAATTATATCCCTAAATACGCACATATGATGGCTCATTCCGGAGCCTCCCCTCCTACACACCCCTTGTGCCTACTCATCACGTCCATGGACCGGCTGTAACACCCCAATTTTTACCCCATGGTATTAAATTGCATATGATGTAAATATTGTATTAAATAGTGGTGTGGAGGTCAAGGCAAAGGCCCCACCATGGATTTAGTGTTTTATGTTTTGGCAATTAAAATGGATGCCAATGATGTATGTGCTAGCAAGGCACAATATATTTTGAGACATCATGTAAAAATGCAAATTAATAAAAATACGACAACTAGTTATGCACCACAATGTTAAAGAGATGGGGGCATGCTTTTGCAAGGAATAGGGAGGGGAAAACATTCAAACCCTTGAGCTAATAGGGAAAACCCAAATGTTGAAGGGAAAACCCATAAAGCTATCATCTACCCTTTTTCTCTTTTTGTGCCTATACATTTAGAAATTGGTTGGGGAAGTTAATGCATGGGGATGGGAAGAGTATGGGAGTTAAATTAGAATTTGGGAAGCCACACATTTTTGGGAAATGTGTTCGAGCTCTCTCACGCAGTTGAATCTTGTTGAGATTTCTCCCTCACGGTTTCTTGTTGTTTTCTTCATTTTCTCCTTGCCCGGAATTCGTTTTCTGTGTTGACAGTGAATGAGAAGAAGGGAACCACGTTTGTGGGGTTTAAGGAGGCTGTATTTTCCCCTGTGAGTAAGATGGGAGTTCTCCTTCATGTTTTTTTTCCATTTTTTCAATTTTATCCATGGTTGGGAAGCCGTTTTGGGTTGCTAGGTGCATGTGCAATAGGGATTTATGTTTTGGGTGTGTGTTGTGGCTAGATTGCTCTCAAAATGTCCATATGCATTTTCTGATTTTGGGATTCATGGTTTGGGTGAGAATGATGGTCATTTTTGCTCCTGAATGTCCCTAAATGTTGTGAAATCTATTTTGGTTTCCAGGGCTGTCTTTTTCCTACTCTCATTTTCATTTTGGCTTCCCAGGAACGTTTTGTTCATACCCAACAGTTGTGTGTGGTTATGTTTTGATTAATTGGTTGACTGTGTGTTTAATGTAAAGTGTGGTTTAGCTGAGTAAGTCCAAGGAACCCCTATGTTGTTGGGTTTTTTCCTTAATAGTCGTGGAACCCAGTTGTTCATTGGCTTGGATGGACAATCTGTGAAACCCAACTGTGTGTTGGCTTGACTATGGATGTATGGTATTGTTGTGTGTAAGCCTATTGTTCCCTAGTTCCTTATGGAATCATGCCCAGCTTGGGGGTGGCAGTGATGCTGAGAGATTGGTGAGCACACTGGCCTATGGTTGGGTGGAACATTACAGTGAAATAGCTAGTTGCTGGAAAGATTCTTCACAAGATAAGTATTCTCGTGTGTTTAATCTCTGCAATGAATTTTTTTAATGAATTATGAACATGATGAATGCTTGAATGAAATTAATGATTTGCTTCTGTTGTATATTTCATGTATTATGCATCTATGTATGTATTTTTATGTTCAATGCATTTTATGTTTATGTTCATGGGGATAGATTGCCCGTATTTGATAGCAGCATAGTCACGTTCTCTCTCTGGTAGAGGGGTGGGGACGTGACACTGGCCTATTCGGTACATTCATATTCTGGCCACATGACGAGGTTTGTAGCCCCTCCAAATCCTTATGTTTATTATGCACTACCTATGCAACCCAGTTCAGCTCCAGCCTCATCCCCTCCAGTTTCCATGGGACAGGTTTTTGCTCAGCAAAACCTCCCTAACCAACCCGCTCCCAACAGCTAACAAGGGAAAGGAAAGAAAAATCGAGGAAGAAACCGAGGTAATAATTAGCCCCAAGGAGGTGGCCAACAGAATAACCTTACCACCAATAACAATGCCAACCCACCAGCACAGAACCCCCAGAATCCTGATCGACTGGGAAGTTATGGACCAATCATCCGTGTGCTATATGCAACACCTATGGTCATTACATTCATCTGTTCCCTCACATGAACCGTGTTCGACAAATTCTCCAGAATGACGCTCAAAATGATGCTAATGTGGTGGCCTAGGCCTAACCAAACCCAGCACCACCAGGTCCTCCGCCTATGGTCCTCCAAAAATGTCTACCACACTAAGGAATGGTTGCAACCCAACCCTTAGCCCCACCTACTCCTGCAGCTACCGTTTCATCCCCACTTGCAGAGGCTAGAGTCCATCACCTCCTTACAGTGTCGTCCGAAGTCAACCTCTAGAATTGATGCAACCAATAAGGCTACACCACAATGACATCTACCTCTAACACTTCTAGTATGCCCCTCCACTTATCTCTACACCCCACCGATGGGGTGGCCAGAGTCCCACAGTTTCATATACGTCGTATCGCCAACAACGCGACTACTCGAGCTTCCATAAATTATAGCATAATTGATTACTTGGCCCAATCAACTACAACCATATACACCCTAGAAGTGCTAAAAAATGGACTATCACATTGTAAAGCATTGTTATCTGCACTAGGTGTCATTGATCACTTTTGATCTGTCTGATTCCAGGTTGATCAATTTTGATCTGTCTGATTCCAGGTTGATCACTTTTGATCTGGATCAAGGAGAACCCAGGATGATGCCTACCATCTCCTTCCAATTCCTAGTCTCAATTTGGAATTTGGTAGTACATCGATGCATTATCGATGAAGGAGAATCCACCTGTGTTATGTTGAACTTTTTCTGGAAGAAACTCGGGTCCCCTACCCTTCAAACTTCCACTACCTCCCTCTGTGCCTATAATGGCCGCTTGACAAAGGCCCAGGGAATTCTGACGAATGTTCCTATTGCGTTAGCCGGTAAAACAATTTTGATTGACATCGAGGTTATTAATGCCCAACTTGATTATAAACTCCTTCTTAGACATAGCTACATGTATTCCATGAGAGCCGTGGCCTCCACCATATTTCAACTCTTGATGTTTCCTCATGACGAAAAGATCACAACTGTCGACCAATTGGCTTACTACGATCCGTAGGGGTTGACTACACCAAAACATGTCATTCCTACCATTGACAACATTTCCATTCCTTCCTTATCTGCTATGGGTAAGGGCTTATTTTCCAACACCCCTATGACAGACACCTTCCCATCCTTACCACCTCCCCCTACGTTGACTCATGCAATAGATTTGTGTACTATCACATCTAGTACCATATTGAACACATCACAACATCAGTCACAACCCCAACCATTGTCACCTGGGAATTATTAAAGTTCATTCCTGATCCACACGATTCCCTTCATGTTTCCACCATCTGGCATCGCGAGAAAGCCTGTCATGGCTACTCTCAATTTACCTAATTTCACGTTACGAATTACTATGTGGTATATTTAACCACCTACCCCACCTTCGATGCCCCAGGTTGTGTTGAATCCCATCCAACCTATTGATATGGATTCATGCCCTCCTCCTGGCCCATTGAACATGTCTTCCACTCCCAAACCTACCCCTCATCTCACAGAGAAGGTTGAGGGAAAGGACACCAAAGTAATAGCTGAGCCTCATCCAACTCCACCTTATGCTTTGTGCGATATCCAAGGTCATGAAACATAAAATTTCCCATAGATACCTATCCTTCACACACACATAGATGCTATGGATACAACCGATGGTACTCTAGTAGTCATCATCCCAGATCTACCAACAATAATGAATAAGTCATTGAGGACCAACCATCCTTACGTAATTTAAGGCTTGTATGGCCACTACTATCACCATTTCCTAGACTTGTTCAAGTATCGATCAATCCTTCGCAACCTTCGGAAACACTCCCATGAATCCAACATTACCTTCCTTGAGGAGATCCACCTTCTCGCTTCTTCCTTGGACACGACCAACACCATTTACATTATCTCTACTTCCAGTAGTCCCTTCCCATCCTCATCCATAGAAGATCCACCTAATCTATCTCAACACCACTTTTGCGATGACAAAGAGATATCTAAAAACACCACCAGTTTTACCCCATTTCACTTAGTCGATGGTGTGGAATTGGTTCTTCCCATTGAATGCTAGATTCTGTCACCCCTCCTTGCCGAAAAAGTTCTTCTTGATACTTCACCATTAGAAATACCCCTACTTACACTCAAACAAACCAATTAGGACCGTCGTGTTGCTCTCTAGATGATCGAAGCAACCAATACTCAGTTGAAGTCCCATTTTGGCTCCCATGTCCACCCCCGCACCTTTATTGAGGGAGACCTTGTCCTCATCTATGCTCAAGACAACGATAAGTTAGAGAAAGGGAAGTTTTATTCCATGTGGTACGACTCATACGTCATCCATTGATGTGTCTAAAAGGGGCATACATCCTTGTTGACTTTGATGGCCACCTCTTTAAGTATCCCTACAATCATGCTCTACCTCAAGAGGTTCTATGCCTGAAGTCACCCACCATGAGTACTTTTGTTTTTATTTTTTCTTTTTCACCGCTTTTCCCACGAGTTAGTGACCCCCTCTAGTAGTTTATCCATGTCCAGTCATATTGAGTCCATTGTAGAACTACATCCCATCATTTGGACATAAGAAAGTGGATCTAACACATCCACCTTTCCCCTACACTGCTGGTACCCCGTTGGAGGGTGCGGTCCCATGTATGCACATGCACACAATATGTCACACGTATGATCTAGATACCACCATGATAGCATACCATCAGGTCCTCAGACCTGTACTAGAGGTCAAGGTGTCTCTAGGATCTCCCTAGTAGTCCATGCTCACATATGGATCATCCTATATGAGGATAGGAAGCTGCCACCACTATGAAAAAAACTCCTGGGTGAAGAGATGACCCGTAGTAAATGAATCCCTCCCTACTTTATTCAAGCCATATCTCGGAGTCACCTTGATTTTTTTACCACCACGTGAATCACACCATGTACATTGAGCTAGTTCCATACCCATAGGCCTCTATTTGGTCTAGTTTTTCCCCATGCACCACTGCACCAGGGGAAGCATCACCAAATGCTATTTAGAGTAAATCGGAGCCCGTTTGAGATGTCGTTCACACCATAGGGTTCAGTTTTCCATCCTCTATATTTTTACGAGACCCTTAGCTCATGCTCTCATTATTGTTTTCTGGACCATTTCCCAGAATTCAAACCGATTTGTGTGCCGTCACGTGAATCTCCCCTTATATGAATTGATATGTTCATGAGTCATCCACTCCATCCATAGTGCACAATTGGCCATATTTTACCACCAGTCATTATCTCGTAAGGGGGCCCCACCAGTGTTCTTCATTTATGCCCATCAGCCATGTTCATAACATAACCTCTTTCCAGACATCGAACACTTCCTCCTTGATTAACCATTATGGAGTTTTTGTTAAGCTCTTTTTTGACTCCTAAAAGAATGAAAAGATCGTTGATCATGCTTGCCTCCTTTCTCGCTCGTAAAAGTATTTGAAAGGGCATCTATGTAGCCTCATTTATCTCCTTTTTGGGACTATATAGACTATGATAATAAAAGGAACACCTTGGCACATTCAAGCCATGAACATTTCCCTTTGTATCCTTTTATGCTTTCTCGAACACTAGGACCGTACTTTACGAAAAATCTCATTATAGGTTGTCTTTAAGCTTTTTTCTAGCCTCCTTATCAAGAAAATATTTCCGAGAAAAATTGGCTTCGTTCATGCTCATAAAATTATTTGAATAACCGTCTAGTTAGTATAGGTTTAACCTTTTCTGTCCTGATTGGAATATCAACGGTAAAGAAGTCTTCCTTCCCTAAAGGTTGGGAGAGCTCTGCTGCACAAAATTTTATCCTTTTTCGAACTCAGGAGACTATGTATGAAAAAGAGACCACACTGGAGTCTTCTTCCTGTTTTCAGACTCTCTAAAAATGAAAACACCATCGAGCATTTACTTTCTCGGGCTCGATAAAAATCCACAAGATCATGTCATAACAATGTCTTTAGGCGCCACCCCATATATCACAGTTTGGTAGCTTCCCCACTTTTGGTCGCATTTTTTTAGAGTATTCTATGTTGTCTTCCTTGGATCCCTTGGACATCAATATTCCAGTTACCTCCCTCAATATTTCCCATTTGCAGTTACATCCCTAGTATTACAGCTATGATCAATATCCCATAAGCCGATTTCATTTTCTGCTAGGTCATCCCTGCCATCATACTCTGAACAAAGGAAGTTTGAATCCCTCGCATTCCCTTTCCCTTGTTTCCACATTCAGTGTGTCAATCCCTAGATTGTCCCACATCTTTGGTTATCCCCCTCATGCTTCTCGTCAAGGAAACATTATTTCCTTGATTATTTACAGGTCTCCTTCTGTCGACATCAACACATCAATTCCAGAGGATAGATGGTCTAGCGCGAATCATGATTATTAGAATTAGCACTAGCACTTTGGAAGGTCTTTGGGAGGAAGCAACATGGATTGGTTGGCTCCATCTCCATTCTCCACCACAAATGCCATCTTCAGTCCCCACATTGTGTGCACCTCCAGATGACAATGCATGAACCAAACACCTACATTACATCATCAATCATTTTTTCAATCAATAATATTAAAGAATCCTTCACAACGTTCCACTCCAAATTAAAGAAACAAGGATCAATCAACAGAGGCCGTTTACGAGTTACCTGGATGTTTGACTCTGAATCGAACATCCGTCCAGCCACTGGTGGGCACGCCAATAGTGTTGCGCTCAGGAGGATCCACCAGATTGAAGTTGGTTGTAGTTCCCCAACCCTCTTCCAACAATGAAGAAATTGAAGCCATGGAGATGAACCTCATGATGATTCTCCACTGTCAGCACGCTGGTTCCTTGAAGTACCAACTGCACGGTTGAGTTGAAAGGCATGAGGATGATTCTAGTTCCTTTGGATGTCATTGGGTTTTGTGGTGGAGTTCCTGTATAATTGTAAGGCGTGGGAGGCATGTGGGGAAAATCAGTGTTGAAGACACCGGTGATATTAAAGAAATGGGCTTGCAGAAGAGAAACCTTGGGAATAATGAAGCTTATGTTGTTAATGGATGGCCGGTACCATTGTTGCCGTAAGAGGGACACATGTCTATGGAAACCCCCTGTGAAAAAGAGATGGCGATCTACAGTCTGTAGGACTTCTATAGGAAATCGGGGGGAATTGAGGCTCCAGAGATTGTTGCTGAAATTGGTGGAAAAGGAGGTATCATTCTGGGAAGGAATGATGGGCATCACAACGACATCTATACTAGAATTGGAATTGGAATTAAGGTACTGCAAAATGGATGTGATGGTTTTATTGTCGACGGCAACGGGCGCATCCATGAATGCACTAGCAACCATGAAGTACCTGCCAAAGCCTCTGTTGGCATGGAGCAACGCATATGTGGTCTAGCCCAGAACAATTACCACCGACGACCGAACAAGCAGCCACCCAATCGTCTACGTCGGCCATCAACCACCTAGAAGTCCCCAATAAATGAAATTCATCCTTATCCAAAAATTTGAATAGTAAAAACATGTGTTGCAAATTTGCTATAAATAGACCATTTCATAGCTATATAAGGAAAACTTGTAGTTTTCTCCTTTGCTTAATAAAATTCTGAGTAGCGGCTCATATTTGCTTATATTTTCTATCTTTTTGCATTTTTAGCTCTTCAGTTTTTAGTTTTCTTCTTGCATCCTCTTCCTACAAATTGGTATCGAAGCAAGGTTGTGGAGAAGCTGGTTGTGGAAGAGCATAGGTTGGTTGTGGAGGTGCAAACTCATCATGGAATGGAAGAATTGATTTTGGTAATGTTATTTTCTACTGAATGCAATGGTAAAACATTTAATTTGGTGTGATTAAATTGTTGCAGCAAGGTTATTATTTTTGGGTCACTAGTTTAACTTTAATTTTGTTAAAAGGCACTTGGAATATTAAAACAAAATCACAAAGTATTGTGAAAGCGCAATATTTAATCAGTTTGCATTAGGTTGTGCCAAGTTGCATTGACATAGTGTTGTGGAAGTGATATATTTTGGTGCAATTTAATTATGGTGGGTTTGAGTAGCATTAATCTCACTCAACCCCAAATTCCCCAATTTAATGGGAAACATTATGAATATTGGAACATGAAAATGAAGACTTTATTTTTTTCACAAGAATTATGGGACTTGGTTGAGAATGGTTTTACAAAGCCACCAGATCAAGCAGCATATAATATTTTATCACAAGCACAAAATAATCTTCTCAAAGAGAATAAGAAGGATACTAAGATGTTATTTTTGATACAACAAGCAATGGAAGAATCCATTTTCCCATGGGTTGCAGCAGCTACAGGGTCCAAGCATGCACATGACACTCCACAAAATTCTTATCAAGGTACCAACAAAGTCAAGTTGGTAAGATTAAAAATGCTTAGAAGAGATTTTGAAAATTTGCAAATGTCAAATTCTGAGACAATAAATGATTTTTTCACTCGTGCACTGAGTATAGTAAATCAAATAAAGTCTCATGGAGATACTTTGGATGATCAAAAGGTTGTAGAAAATATTTTGAGGAGTATTCCTATTAGATTTGACCCAATTGTTGTAGCTATTGAAGAATCTAAAGATTTGTCTCAAGTTTCTATTGATAGCCTTATGGGGTCTTTACAAACCCATAAGCAAAGACTCAATAGATCAAACGGTTCCTCTATGGAAAATGCATTCAAAACACAAGTTCAAGCTAGCAGCAAAAGAGGAGGAAGAATCACTAATAGAGGTGGAAGAGGATTTGGAAGAGGATGAATCAACAATCGCAATGAAGGTGACAGATTAGAGAAATCTCATGAAGAAGGAGCAAATTCCAATTTCTTTGCAAGCAGAAGAGGCAGAGGTGGCAGACATTCTCTTGAATTTCACAGCCAAGGACAAAGGTATGACAAATCACATATCCAATGCCACTATTGTCAAAAAATTGGTCATTATGCACTTGAATGTAGGAAGAAGCAGTTTGATATGAATAGTCAGAATACAATTTTTTCAAGAGAAAATCACTCTAAAAATAGTGATTCAATGTTTATTACTTGTAATAGTGAACAAGAAATATCAAAATAAGTATGGTTCTTGGATAGTGGTTGTAGTAACCACATGAGTGGAAACAAGGATATGTTTGCAAACATAGATGAATCTATGTAGTCAGAAGTAAAATTGGGAGATGATAAAAAAGTAGTTGTCATGGGTAAAGATAGCATAAAATTTGAAACTAAGCAAGGTGAAAAGAAACACATTCCAAATGTGTATTATGTCCCTAATCTCAAAGACAATCTAATTAGTATTGGACAACTACTATAAAAGGGATATAAATTCTATTTTGAAAATGATGCATGTGAGATCTTTGATTCACATAGAACACTAATTGCAAAAGTCCAAATGACACAAAACAAGATGTTTCCTTTAAGGTTGCAAAACAATTTGTTTGTTGCTTTCAAAGCAGTCCTCTCAAATCAGTCATGGTTATGGCACTTAAGATTTGGTCATTTAAGCTTCAGTGGTCTAAATTTGTTGCATAGAATGAACATGGTGGATGGATTTCCATTGATTGAACAACCAAACAAACTTTGTGAAGGGTGCATTCTTGGTAAGAAGCATATAAAATCATTTCATGTTGGTAAGTCATATAGATCAAGAGCTCCACATCAAATTGTGCATTTAGATTTGTGTGGGTATATGTAGACACCTTCTATTGGGAATATCTTGTATTTCATAACCTTCATAGATGATTATTCTAGGAAAACTTGGGTATATTTCTTGAAACACAAACCAGGAGCTTTTGAAGTGTTTAAGCAATTTAAAGTCATGGTTGAAAAGAAAAGTGGGTACTACATTAAAATTCTAAGAATGGATAGAGGCAGAGAATTTGCATCAAATGATTTCTTGAGGTTTTGCAAAACAAATGGGATCAAAAGGAAATTTACAACTAGCTATACACCACAACAAAATGGTATTGCAAAAAGAAAAAATAGAACAATAATGGAAATGACAAGAAACATGATGAAAGATAAACATTGTTATACCTAAATCTCATCACCAACATGTGATAAGATCCTAAACATCCCTGTTTTCCCTCATTCCCAAATATTGAAGTGAAAAAACCTTACTCCGGATGTCAAACTAGCACATAAAAACCAAGCACTGCTTTTACCCTTAAGCTTAGGAGAGGTACCTTCTTCAGCACCGCCTGAGTAGTGTTGAAGACAAGTGGTGGCACCGCCTTTACTCTATGTTTGAAGAGTGGTTCTGCCCTAGCACCACTCTGTCATCAAGGAGAAGGAGAGGTGCCCTCGGTAAAAAGTGTAAAAAATGAAGTTTCACAAAGCTTCTAGAAAAAAATCTTCATGACTAGCCTTATCCCTACTCACCTAGGTCACTTAAGCTAGACATCCATGCTTTGGGATATCATGGCCACCTCACCCACCTATTTCTCAACCATTCCTATCCCTTTGAGCCCTATAAAACTAGTCTCATACTCCATGGTTGAGGGGAGAATAAAAGAGTAAAGTTATGCTGCTAAATTGACATCCTGGCCTAATCCATTAGAGAGCATAGAGTAGCAAGTTGGAGCTATCAGGGATGAGATGTTAGTCTTGTGAAGGAGTGCATCAACACTAAGGAAAAAGGTTGTAAACTCTTTCATTCATCTATTAATGCAAAGTTGGTTCCTTTCCCATATATTTGTTGTGTTATAATCTCATATGTGTATTTATCAGATTCCTTAGTCACTGATATAGATCTATGGATAGTTTTGTGGTACCTTTGATGTTGTCATGTGTTTGATGTGTTTATGCTGGTATTCCATCAGAGATATTATTCCAGGCATCTATAGATTCTAGGGAAAGTATTCCAACCTAGTTGTGACTCATTTGTTCTAGATCTGAACAATTCAGACCAGAGGAACAACTTTTGTCCATAGAAGGTGCGATATTCCTGATAACAAAAATGGTGAATCCACTGGGGAAGAGCTTCAGGAGATATGATCTTCCTTAGCCTTTGAACACTTGTCCGAATCCAAGGCCCATATTTTTATCATTTCCGTCAGATCTACCATCTGGCCTAGTTAAGTTTTGGTTTGATATCATTAGATCTCTTCATATCTGAGCCATCCTGAATTTCTATGCTCTTTATTACTGTTGATTCATATCTTTTAATGCTGGTTTTCCAAAGTTTAACTTTGTTTTTTCTCCTTTATTGTGTTTTGGACATTTACAGGGAATCGCCTCTATGCAGTGGGCAATAAGTGGTGCCACCACCTATGGGTAGATATCAAGAAGCGGTGCCACCACCTGTGAGTAGTTAGCAGGAAGCGGTGCCTCCTCAGAACCGCTCCGTTAACAACCCTCTGGAAGTGGTGCCAGGTAGGATTTTTAGTCCCTGTTTGATTTCAAAACTTGGCTGTTGTATTTTGATTTTTGAGTGTTTTTTGGCGTACTTTTTGATGAAAATAAAGCGCTATGAATTGTATATTCTGCAATCGCTTTTATTGTTATATTCTTTCTGCATTCAAAGAGAGTTTACGTTTATGGAATTGGAATTTGCATTAATTTCTTTTCTTGAAAAGGCTCTTGCTCTTTTTTGTACATATTATTCGTTAGAATTGGAAAATATACATTTCATTTTCATGGGTATGTTTTGGTTTGTTTTGGACTTGGAATGCGTGAGTGATCCATGTTGTTTTGAGTCTTTATTTACTTGGCGTGATTCGTGTTTCCTTTTGCATGTTGATTTTTTCAGTGCTTTATAGGAGAAATTGGTTCTTTGTTTCCTTGCCTCTTCGAAAGAGAAGTTTTATTTTTATCTCTCCTTTGCTTTATTCTCAAGCGTGTTAAACGATTTTCTTCTTGTTTTATACATGATTGTTTGAAATTATGGATCTTACATTCAATAAGAAGAAATATCTATTTTCATCTTTGCATGCATTAGAGTTAGTTTTGTTTGGAAACGTTAGTGAAATCATCTTTCCATCAAGTTTTTATGCATCTTTTTCAAACATGAAAAGATAGGAAACATTTTTGGTTTATTTATATTAAATGTTCTCTAGATCTCTTTTTTAATTTCTTTAAAGATAGTTTGGGGTGCATTGATATTTTACTTTTCATTTGAAAATATAGAATCGCATTTGCATTTGGGTGTGCATTTTGGAAAGAAAAATAAGCCTCTCTCTCTCTCTTAAGTAGAAATTCATTAAAGAGGAAAACTTGAATTATCATATAGATCAGTGTGCATCTTCTTTAATTTCAAGTTTTCACTCCATGTTTCGACCTAACCACACAAGATAAAATTAACGGTAGTACTAGGTTAAAAATTTTAGCAATTTGAGTGATAGGTTAGCGATGTGTTCTGGTGTCGGTAAGCGTGGCAACTGTCATTATTTGTCAGCACTGTATCCCGGGGGCTTCTAGTTCTTCCACATACGTACGGTATATAGAATGTCCTTTCACGTATCCTTGAGGTATATTGAAAGGTACTTCACATACTAGGTAGTGTATCAGAAGGATCCTATCGAACGGTTGTGCATTAGACAGCACCACTATGGATTTGAGCTCCCACGTACCTAGCATATATCGGGATACCCTTTTAGCAATCCTCAAACCATCTGAGTTATCCTTTTGGCCTGTCTTGTGAGGTTTTGGACTCTTATCCACTCCTTTCACATGTTTTCTTGTTTCTTTTAGTTTGATTAGTGCTTGCGTGTGCGTGGTAGTTAGGGGGTTTTTAGAGAGTTTAGAGATGGCATCCTCATCTGGGACTACCAATCAAGAGGTCCCTTTCCAAGGTGTACCTTTTGTTTTCCCTCAAAGTGAAGGTATTGGTCCTCCCTTTACTGCCACTCTAAATCTTCTTGGGTTAACTATAGGATTACCGGTCTGGATGTTTAATCTGGTAATTGCTATTACACCCAATGTCTCATATGTCACCTCTCCTCCAAGAGAGGATCGACCTCAACCTAATCCTTCTCCTTCTTTGCCGGTTGTGGACTCGTCGCTTTCTTCTTCTTCTCTTGACCAAATATCTATGGTTAGTAGTCAGGTGGATAAGAAGAAGAAAAAATGGAAGGGTAAGAAGAAGAAGGATAAGAAAGAGAAAAAGTAGCAACCATCTTCTCTTGATGGTGCTCGTTCTAAGAGAATGCCCGTAAAACCCAAGTTCCTTTTTAAGCTTTGCAAGGGGGGCCACCTTCTTGAGGAGTGTCCTGGTCTCTCCCGTGTACAAGAAGAGTGGTCTAAAAGGTCTAAACCATCTATGTCATCAACCTCTAATCATCATGATGACAATACTCCCTCAACCAGTGACCCATTGGTAAAATGTCGCAAGGGTAAAGTCTTGTATCCTTGTTTGATATGCAAGGCTATGCATCGTACTTTTCTTTGTCCAAGAATGGATAAAGCTTCTAATTTGTTGGAAGATGTTACTTTTCCCTAGGAACGACTTCCAACCAGTTATCGTAAGTTGTCTCTTGAACCCCCACCGGTTGACCAAGTGGTCAATTTGGTTTCATCCATGGTTGATCCCACTCTTCCTTCCAAGAGTGAATTCCAAGTGATCAATTCGGATTCATCTGTGGTTGATCTCACTCTTCCTTTGAAGAGTGAAATTAAAGTGGTTGAGTCGACATCATCTCCACCCGATCCCACTCTTTCATCAGAGAGTTTTAAGACTGAAGTAGTCTCTTTGACCAAATATTCGTCTTGTTCTTCTCTTCCAATAGAGAATGAACTAAAACCTGCTGAAATTTTTATGCTTTGTTCTGATTGTTCTCGACAAGAGGAAATTTTGTCTGTTTCGACAAAACCCTCTCTAAGTAATGAGGTTATTTCCTTTGAATGGAGTAACCTAACAAAGTCTCTTCTTCATTCAAGTCTTCCTTTCTAGATAGTTGTGAATGTTACTACTAGGCAGATGCTTCACACTAGTAATTCCCGACTTGACTAAACCCAACTAGGGCCGACTTCAGTAGGTGAGTCTAATAACCCTACTGCCCCGAAACTAGGGGGACTTTAACCCTTGATCAATAGGAGGATTACCCACAATGACTTGACATGACTTGTTTAAATTATAGAACCTCCTCATAGGAACATCAGGGCATGATGTGACTCAAGTACATCCTGGAATAAACATCGGGTTACAATATATAAGAAATACAAGTGAATACATTCTGAAGTTACAATTACATCAACAAAAACAACAATGTACAGTGGGAAATTCATTGGGTGTTTTTAAAAAGGAAGCATAAAGATAGTATAACAAAAAAGAAGCTCATGGAAGAATTTATTGCATGGATTGGATAAAGCGGTGGCGGTTAACAAGACGGGAGAGCGTAATAATAGCCCCCAACCCCCAACTAAAAAGATTGGCTCAAATAGGTGTTGATGGGGACTATCAATGATGGTATAATCATGATTATTTTTCGATTCATGCTTATTCATATATGTGGTTAGGATACGTACCTTTTACACTTACCATGAGAGATCAACAAATTGAAGTGGCCCACTTGCCTTGTCAGATCTCTTACTATGGAGGCATTCCTCATCACATGGCTTCATGGATCATTAGCGCCCTTCGCATAATGAGAGGAATGAACATGTCCACATCAAACCTAACTATATTAGAGAGTGGATAAATTGGCATATTTTTGACATCCTTTTTGGAAATATAACAGAAATGGTACTGAAATTTGGAAAAGCAGAGAAGTTAGCGGAGTTTCAACAAAGAATTTGACGGAGTTTCGATAAATATTCTAGTGGAGCTTCAGCAAAAAGAGAAGAAATCGATGGATTTTCAACAAATAATGTGTGGATTTTCAGCTGAAAGCGGAGAAATTGGCATAGTTTTGTAAAACAATGTTGTTACAGTTGATTTTACCACACATGGTTGATCACACATTTATGGCCTTCCCTGTCCCTTTGTAGACTCTTTGGACCCCATGGACTATTTTTGTACCTTTGATGTTTCCAATATCATCCATAAAAACACCTATTATTTGTTGTACATGACTTTTAATCCCTTTATCGCGTATATATGCAGATATTACCCTTAAACCCACGTACATTGGGATGTGTGCATAAAACCAAATATTTTTGGAGTTTTCCTTTATGTGGATCTGAGTCACTTGTCTCTTGCCCTTACATATTCCTCGAGATCCCTCGGATTTGACCTTACATTACCCCATTGAAGCACTATATAAGGAACCCCTTGGATACATTGAGGGAGAGGAATTGAAGAGCAAGAAAACTATAGTCCATTGTCGCTGTAGCTTGCTTGTACTTGAGTCTGCATCCCTTTGTCCCTTGGAGCACGTTGTGTTCTTCCAAATCTTTCCTTTGCTTGTGAGCTTGCTATCGAGAGATGGAGGATTGATGTGGTGGAGGCCCAGGTGGAGGATTCAGTTTCTTCGGTTCACAGATGTGCCGACAAAGGATGTCACTTGTGTAATCTCTGATTTTATTAATCGAAATATCTTTTCCTATCCAATAATCTGCATTTAAATGAATATTGAATCCATGGAGATGTTTAATTGCTTATGCATTATTGATTATATATGCTAGAGTAGGCCTAACACTATAATATATAGCATGCTTGCCTTGTTTACTGGTTTTGAGAGTAAATTTATAAAGCAAGTGGGACTGGAAAAATCTCAACGGGGATCTACTTCAACCATCCGAAATAAGGTATGTTTCGTGATCCTATAGTGTTATATTTTGTATTTCTCTTGCATATTGGGAAGGGATTGATTTCTGCGGTTTCTATGTCTATTGTGGTACACCACAACCCATAGGAAGTTTTCTCCGTAACAGAATTGGCGACCATACTGGGGAGGTTCCTATTTGTTTTTCTTTGGGGGTTTACCGGCATTCAATGTGCTTGTATTACTCTGATTTCTCTATTTCTGAGTCAGGTCTGGGGGCATGTTTTCCCTGTAGTGTCCTGTAGGAGTAAATTTTGTCTCAGCTTTTCCAATTACCTTATTTTTCTATCTTTTTCTTCTTGTACACGGGTTTTTCTTTCACAGTCGCATGTACACGTGGGTTTTCTTGGAATAGTTGCATATGTACGTAGGTTTACTGAGAACAGTCGCATATGCCCTGATTTTTTTATTTTTTTGGAAGATTAAGTGTTGATGGGTGATTTTGGATGATTGCTGAGTCTTCTTTGATGCTTTTGGAGTCTGCATCTCCCCTCTGTTTCTGACCAGAGACTCTTTCTTATTTGATTTTTTAAAATGTTCTTGTCATTTCATTTTCTATTTTTAGTTTTTAAATTAGTGCATTAGGTCTCTTTTCCTTAGTACTTTTCTTGGCTGATGTCTGTGAGTGGTTGTAGAGTTTGAGGGTTGTAGAGTCATATTTTTTTTTATCTGATTTAATTCAAAAATACAAAAACATTTTTTTTTTTGCATAGCTATTCCTTCTTTGCATTTTGCATTAGCATGGTACTTGCATTAGGTTTGCTTGGTGAATATTAGTCAGATTTTCATATAGGAATGATTGCATATACATTTAAAGGAAACATTTTCCACTTCAAGTAGTAGCATACCCTGTTTTTCATTCAACACAGTGCATTTGCATTGATTGTTAGGTGTGAATTTTACTTCTTGTTGTGTCATGACATCATTAGTTGTACGACCATTTACCCTTTGAGTGATAAAGCCAATTAAAATCAACACATAATAAAATGAATTACACTCTTTTCTTTGCTAGGGTGCACCAACAAGACTAGGTTTTAGGGTCTTGGAATAGTTCATTGTGAGTTAATTCTCCAAGACCACTAAACAAAACAATTAGGTGTCTGTCCAGGTGAGAGTGTGAAATCCTTTATATAATTAGTGTTTCTCAGGATCTTCCTCTTACAAGGGAGTTAAGCACGAGGCTGTGTGAGAAATTATGATTTGGATGACCCATGATTGTGATTGATTAGCACTGGAGATATTTCCAGGATTGTATTCGTATCTGGGGGCCTTTGAGGTATTGGCTAGTGAACCCCTGCGGTACTAGTTGTGCTTTCAGGCTTCGAAATTTGCTACCCTGCCCATACGGTCAATTCTTCCTGTAACTGTCCTCCTGAGCATTGATTATATCAAGGTGACCTTAATTTCCTTACCTAGGTTATCGAGGGGGTATTTGCAGAGGTTATTCTACAGGTGTCATGCCCAAGTAGGGGTCTGATAGCATAGTCGCTATATGCGTTGAAGCTGAGGGCCACTATAATTGGTTACAAACCTCCTCTTGTTGTGTATGGGAGTTTAAGCCTCTCCTAGGTGAGACATACCTGCTTCATTCAAGAGCTCACATATCCTACCCTTGGTTTGCTTGTGATTTGGATTTACATTTTTAGGTGTATGCTCTGTGCCCGCTAGTTTTCCTAGGGTTTGCGTAATTAGATCGAGTATTTTTATTTTTGAGTCATTATGGATTCAGGTGCAGCACCTCGCCATTCTTGTTGTTTAGTAGGACTTCCTCCTTCCACATATCCTCCTCCTTTGGGAGAGAGAACCAGATAGTCCGAGAGGACTACTTCTCACTTTGATTCACACACCATGGGAGATCATGAGGATGAGATTCCTGAGATGTCTTGTTCACCTCACGAGGTTGGGGAGGAAGATCCCACTAGCACATATGATCCTTTACATGAACATCCTTCACGATCTGGTTATGATCCCTCATTCATAGGTCACCGCTATTGGTTTCCGGGTGACGAGACTCACTATGAACCCACAAGCACTAGTAATGTTAGATATGACATACCTGATATTCCTGAGCTCGATCCAGCATATCATGTCAAGTTGGAAATTGACCCTGGCACTACACCTGGGAGCACTCCCACTCTTTTCCATGCAGAGAGGTTTGGGGGCACTAGTCACATTACACCTTCCATCCCGGTGGTGGAGGTGTCTTCACATGCTCCTTTTAGGCTTAGTGTTAGTAATCCTATTCAGATACTAGGACCGAGATGAGTGAACATTGGGAACACCACTTACATTCCTTCACATGTCCCTTCATCCTTGAACCTCATTCCTTCGAATGCATTTTTAATGAATCATCCTCCCCCTAATTTATGTGGGCCTTCAGGCTAGAATGTTGCTACTAGCCATGTTTGTTCTGCAACTGCTAACACGGTTGTATCTCAGAGCCGAGTACCTCCTATTATGTCAACGATTCATGTACATATTTCTAGATCGTCTCATGTTCCACCTCGTGGAGATCCCCATATACCAACCTATGGACCTTCTCATGGTACATCCCATGGAACAGCTTATGGAACTTCTCATGGACATTTTTATAAACCGCAGTATGGAAAAAAATACCAACCCTATGGGCACAGGTATCAACAACCCGCTTACTCTTCTAATTATGGCTTTGTAGCGCATCATAATCAAGGTACCCCACATCACAATGCTTCCATGCAGCCCTACATGGGTCAAATGAGAGGAGGTTATTATGGCCAAGGCTGTGGTATTTATAGCAATCAACCTTACATGAATCAAAACTATTAGGGAGCATGGAATCGACCGGTTCAACCTAGGCTCCCTTTCCTTGTGACATTGAACTTAACTGACTTGTCGAGATTGATGAACGATCTTGTGTCCCATGACCCAGCATGGCCAGCAGTCCCTACCAAGCTTCCTTCTGACATTCCCAAGTTCAAAGGTAAGGCTGGTGAAGATCTTGGTGATCATGTCACCACTTTCCACCTTTGGTGCTCTTCCAATTCCTTACATGATGATTCCATTCGTTTTAGGCTATTTCAACACACCCTAACAGGTCCTATGGAAAAATGGTATATAGAGTTACCAGGTGGGGGGATTATGCTACGTGTGATGATCTTGATCTGACTTTCCTTAATCATTTCCAGCTACCTGTACGTTACGACGTCGGTACCAAACTCTTGTCGACCTTCCAACAAGATAAAGCCACTCACATTTTGGATCATATTCAAGAGTGGCATAGATGGAAATGATTAATTAAATATTTTATACCACTAGAGTTTCTTCTTGAGTGGTTCCTCAAATCGTTGTTACCTTACATCACGAAGGATGTTTCTACATTCAGAGTTCAAAATGAGGAACAAGCTATTTTTAGGGCACAAGAGTTGGATTTGATATATGCTCAATCCGGAATTTTGTATGAGATTATACCTAATGCTCCTAGATCCAATTTCGACCCCAAGGTAAATCCTGGGCCACATGCCGATGGTATTGTGGTCTCTACAAGTACCAAACCTACTGACTCGGTTGTGAGAGCAAATTGTCAATTAACTAGTCTGCGTCAGGACAAGCTACGACTTCATCTCAACCTACCTAATCGGAGAATGTACTTTCCGTGCAATATTTGAACACGAAAGGAAACCAGCAGCCTCGAAGGAATAAGAAAAAAGGAAAAAATAATCATAAGGGTGGGAATAAGAACGAAAATGCTAATAATAATGACAAGAACACTAATGCTGGTGGGGACAAGAAGTCTAAATGTAAGGTGAAGTTTCATTGCAAGTTGCGTAAGGATGACCATCTCATTCACTTGTGCCCTCGTATGGAAGATGCCTCAAGGTTCATAGCACAGGGCCTAGCTATGTTAACTAATCCTTTACCCCATAATCAAAATATGAACTCGAGGACCATTGATCCTGGTTGTGCATCAGGTGGAAATCAAAATCTGCCAGAGGCCAATAGTGGTCACGGTTGCATCAACATGGTGTGTGCTGCTAAAGTTGTTACTCATGTGAAAGATTCTGGTTCGTCACAACCAAACCTTGGAAAAGAACCTTCCCCTCCTGAGAGCCCTTTGTGAATCAAAAATCCTATGGATAAACCTGAAGCTCCATCTCGCATTCCTAAGGGAGTCTTAAAGCGTTCAGGACACAATCCTAATGCCCGATCTGCCTAAAACTATTCAGTTGTCAAGGATTTGGGATAGACTCCTTGTGCGATGTCTGCATTAGAAGTACTTCAGAATTGTCCTCCACAAAGGAAATCCTTGTTGTCTACTCTTGGGGTTAGTGACAATAACTCTTCTACCATGATCAAATTTTAAACCATTGGAGTACAGCCTCGCTTTCCTTACTATGTGTCTCTTTTGATTCATGTAGAGTGTCTTAACAACATCGTCAAGCAAACTATCATTAATGAAGGCGTTGATGCTTCCGTGATGTCTTTAACATGTTGGAAGGGTTTGGGTTCTCCCATGCTGTCTCAATCTGCCACTATGTTGACATATTTCGATGGTATATCATTTCGGCCACATGGGATTCTTCCTTCTCTAGAGGTCCAATTGGGAGGGAATACTGTCACGATCGAGGTCAAGGTGGTTGATGCGCCCCTTGACTACAATATTTTACTGGGTAGGAATTGGATATATAGTATGCAATCCATAGCCTCTTCCCTCTTTCAAGTGATATGCTTTTCATTTAATGAGAAGATTGTTACAATTGATCAAAAGTCATTCCATAATCCGAGTGTCAATGCATCATCGGGAACTTCTATCCCGATTATTGATCATTCTCAACCGGCAACTGGGAGTGTGGGCATAGGTATGTATCCTTCTCTTATGGAAACCTTTAGTTGTCCTGCACCTGTTATTATGATTGGGTCTAGTTTTGGTGGGACTTCATCCTCGTCGAATTCGACATCTTTTTGAACTAGCCATATGGAAGATCCTTGGATTCTTCCTTCACTGATTACTTTGAGTGTGCTCGTTGAGACAAACATGTCGTTGCCTGCAACAATGGTGACATATCAAGTGAATTTTGATCAAGTTTCAGAGCCTAGTCCTTTGTCTTCGCCGTCCGGAGGAGGAGGACCCATATGTGCTACCTACATGGGAAGTAGAGTCATCTCACTCACATGATTTCCTCGGTGATGTTTTTCCATCAGATGAAGCTATTCTTGAGGCCATGTCTAGGGTTGAGCAACCTTGGGAAGAGTTGCATCATCGATCATATTTTATTCCTAAGCTCGATCGTATGGAGTGTGATGACTTTAGGGATATTCTTAGCAAGAAGATTGGTAGCCCCATGGTTCCAATAAGCTCTCCTGGTCAAATGGCTAATGGAAACATGGCTAATTTATCACCAACAATTCCTATCATTATTTCTCATGATCCTCGCAAGGTTGAGAATGTCTACATTGGGGCGGGTTGTTCTCCCGATGAGATCAAGGAGTATACCGAGCTGTTTAAAGAGTTTTATGAAATTTTCACTTGGTCATATGAAGAGATGTCAGGTATATACCCTCGTATTGTTGAACATGAGATCAAAATGTATCCAGATGCAAAATCAGTTCGACAACGTTTGCGTGCATTGAATCCTAGAAAAGCACCCGCCATTAAGGCTGAGATATAGAAACTATTGAATGTTGGTTTTATCTATCTCGTTCCTTTGACGGAGTGGGTTTCAAATCTTGTTTTAGTGTATAAGAAGCAGGGAGTGATCCGTATATGCACTGATTTCCATGACTTAAATCATGTGTATCCTAAGGATAATTTCCCCACACCATTTATTGATGATATTTTGGATGAGTGTGCCGGAAGTGAGGTATTTTCCTTTATGGACGTTTTTTCTAGATATAATCATATTCATATTAAGCCCAAGGATCAACATAAGACTACATTTATTTGTCCTTGGGGTACTTTTACATATCGGAAGAAGCCCTTTGGCCTTAAAAACGCTGGAGCCACATTTTAGCGGGCCACGACCTTAATATTTTAAAAAGATTATCGAAGTATATTTGGATGATCTTGCTGCTCACTCTTGTTTGAGAGTGCGTCATCCATATCATTTTAGATTAGTGTTTGAAAAATGCCATCATTTCCAGGTTCGTTTAAATCCTCCTAAGTGCATCTTTTTCATGATTTTTGGTCGCTTACTAGGATTCATCGTATCCAAGGAGGGTATAAGAGTTGATCCATTAAAGGTTGAGGCAATACTTCAATTGTCTCCCCTACGTAATATTAGACACCTTCAATATTTGCAAGGCATGGCGAACTTCTTGCGGAGATTCGTGGTTAATTTTGCCAACTTAACTAAAGGATTTATGTGTATTTTGAAGAAGTACGCCCCTTTTTACTGGGATGAGTGAGCCCAGTAGTCCTTTGATGCAATTAAGAAAGATTTAGTAATGATCCCCATGCTTAGTCCACCTGACTATAGTCGTGATTTATTGATTTATGTGGCCACGTCTATGGAGACGGCTAGTATGGTTTTGGTTCAGGAGGATGAGGAGCTCCATGAGCATGTCATATATTATTTGAGCCAAAACCTTATAGATGTGGAACTTCACTATTCCCATGTGGAGAAGCTTGCCTTATCCACTGTTAGCACCTCTATTTTGAACAGCTGAGGAAAAAATATGATCGAGGAGTAATAAAAAGATACATGAACGTGGCTAAGTTTGATAGTTTGATTCTATTATTAAATTGTGCATAATGGTTAATTTGGCACGTAATTCGATGGTGTAAAGCGATTGAGATGAAGATATACGGTTTAAAATAGATCCGCTAGATAAATATGCATAGAAGATAAGCAGAAGCGGATGTGGTTAATGAAACTTGAAGATCAATGGTGATGGAATGAAGCAAACGAAATCTACGGCTGAGAAATACTTCGCTGAATAAAGATGCACGTTTGAAAAAATAGAAAAGGCTAGTGGAATGTGTATAGCCAATCTCAATCCAATGGCTTAAGTAAAAAGTGAAAACTCATCGACGGTTATTATCGGTTCCAGAGGATAAAGTTACGAGATGGTTAAAAAGACAAGGTGGTAGTAGAATGTAAACCATGTTCTATGTGGCAAATTGAAGTGAATTCCGCGGAGAAAAGTAGTTTGGGAAAAACTGCTTGATGAGGGCTCCGGAAAGGGACCGTAGTATAAAGGTAAAGTTGACTTGGTTTAAAAAAATCATTTCATTTGTGTGTTACGGACAAGCGAAGGAGACAGTCCGCCATCTTTCTAAAGTCAACCTTACGTATCTATAGTCGCAGTCACAAGTAAGCCGTAAAACACTTAAGCTTCGTTCAAATAATTATTGCCATTCTTCATTGTGGAAAGGGAACAGGGGTTAGGAATTTTAAGTAGAGTTTTAGATGAAAGAGAGGAATTTGTTGTTGATAGAGACAGAAAAGTATGTGAACCTGTTTTATCAGTTGGAAATGTATCAATCTCAAAGGAGTGGTTATGGCAGCGTAATATGCAGGGAAATTATGTTCTAAATATCTGCAGTTCTTTTTCATATTATTTTGCTATTGAGCAAACATTACTATTTCCTGAATTTGTTGAATGGTGCGCAAGCAGCTATTCACCCTCTGAAAGAGTCTTCATGAGTCATACCACATCTAAGATACTTTGTAAGGTTGATGCAAAAGCCATTCGCAGAATTCTTAATTTACCAGATAGTTTCCTTGATAATTGTGAATCTTTGAATGAGTTTGTCTTAGTCGAAATATACAAAAGTTGTAAAACCGAAATTAGATGCCAATTTCTGTCCAGCATTCTCAAATAGGTTCAGTCATTAGAGAGACTTTTTCTGCTGTATAATGTTGACATTTTCAAAAAAGATTTATAGTTGGTCATGTCTTTAGTCTGTCAAATTTTGGGTCTAGATGATGATTTTCGTATCATGGAAGTTGTTTTAGGTTTTTTATTGAGAATGAGTTCAATTGATCCCGAATCTCATTTAGTCCATTATTTTAGTCTGGATGATTATTTGGCTAAATTCATCCATGTCCAGCTAGTCGAATTTCCAAAGGTCAGGTTTTTCAAATATCAGTCATACTTGTTGAACATGTTGTTGTGTTCAAATGTATCAGAATTACAACTCCTATCCACTATTTTCTCTCCAGATCTTCCAAAATAAATCAATGTGTTTGAGTTTGTAAATACCATTATGTCCGAGATGTACAAATTGTTGTTTGATGAAGTATTACCAAGGGTGTTAAAATAAATGAAACTCATGTTGCATTCATCCTCAGAAGATAGAATAGGAGACTGGTTCTTATATAAGGATTTTACTATTTTGAGGGTGTATGGTTCACTGGGAAACCATACCAGTTACCTGTTTTTCTAACTCCAAGAATTTTTGCACTTGATTTCATGAGGAAGAGATTATGTGCAGAAGAGGAGCATTTTGGAGCATTCAAGAAGTCTTCTAATATTAAATTTCCTCTTAAAGTTGGTCCATTTATTTTCAAAAACAAAAGTGCCCTGATGGTTGTAGAAAAGTTATTAGAAATTATGGATTTCCAGAAAGAACAAAGAACCAATTATTATCCACGTCATATAATTTCTCAGAGGAAGCAATCAAATAAAAACAAACCATTCGATCATCAGGTTGTTCAAGGTTTAGAGGAAATAGCCAATTTGTCTTGTTTTGAAGAAAGTTCAGGAATTGATGAAAGTAGGAGCAATGACTTGACTACAACGGTTCAAGCACCTGATAATCCTAGTATTTTGAATAAGAGAAGTCTTTCTGAGATTGAGAGTATGGATGTGGACGAAAACAGTTCATGTAAAATTATTAAAACACATTCTCAGGATGATCAGGTTTTAGGAGAAATAATTTCAAAAGATTCAAAGAAAATAGTTTTGTTCTCGAAGAAGTCAATACAAATGCATTAGTATTCCTTTGGAGGACAATATAGTGCAGAACCCAGTTCAGGTTTCAAATACAGAGCAAAATTTGTGTCAAGTTATGCTGAAAAACAAATGCAGTCATCAGAGGAAACCAAAAATCTAATTCCTCGAGTTAAAAGTCTAGTCAATCAAAAGACATCATTGATTTCTACTCGAGATGTGGAGAGGAACACGTTGAAGTTTGCTATGGTTAGTGATAAAAAGGTATCTGAGATGGAAGTAAGGTTAGATAAAATTAGTGTCCCCGACAAGATACAACTTCACAGGCATACGGGAGATATTATTTATTCAGATTTATTACATGCTATTATGAAAATTAACAAATTTCAAGTCCTTGTAGATAAAATGGAAGTCCAATTGAAACATGAGAAAGTAGAGAATAAAGCAAATCTGATCCAGATTAAGAAGCTACAGGCAGATGTTATAAGCGTGGAGAGTGAACCAGGAAATGCACAAGCCGCCAAAAAACTCTTAGAAGAAAAAGACAATACCATCCAGGTATTGAAAAAGAAGCTTAAAATCCCAAATGTTGAACACGCTCAGTCCCTAGAGTTATTTGTATTGCAAGAAGAAAAAGATATAGTTTACCAAGAAATTATGGACTACAAAGGCAAAGCATTGAAACTGTAGGAAGAAAAAAGCAAGTGGGAAATGGAAAGATCTGAATTGATGACCCATATTTCATAGTTAAAAAAAGATCAGAACGATGAAAAGGAAATTATGGAAGAACTAATGAGCCACACTCCTGCTGATACAGATTTATCCCTTTTGAATATTGAAAAACCCTTAAGTGAATTTTCTGCCGATGATCTATTAGTGTCTATGTCCCAGGTAAATTTGAAGGATGTGCAAATCAAGGAATTGAAGGAAGAAAATGAGAAGATTAAATTAGAATTGGATAGGATGATTGAAAATAAGAATAAAGTATTAAATGATAAAAGCCAGTTGAGTTTAACGAGTTGAAGGAAAGTAGTATAGAAAAATCTCCTCTACAAGGAGCTAAGCATATAATTTGCGATACATTATCTGTGGAAGTTACTAAGTCTAGGAACTATCTAAATTTTATTGATGATCAAAGTGTATTAGTCAATTTAGCAACTCAAAGACTAAAGTTGGAAAATGAGACCATGGAGAAGAAACCTTTAAACACAGCTCAAAATGCTTTAAATTTTTTGAATTCTCTAACAAATCAAAAGTTGAAGGAGATCGAATTTAAGGACAGAGTAGCTATTGTACTATGGTCAAAGAAATTTATTAACAAACATCAGCTCATGAAGGTGGTGCGGGATAAAGCAAATGCAATTTCTTCAAAGATAAATGATTTTAGGCATGCTTTTAAGGAATTATTTGAAGATGGCCTCCCTTCTTTCTAGGACAACAAGGGAAGATTATTTTCTTAGGAGAATTATCATAGTCTGTTAGTACAAAATCGTATGGACCATTCCAAGTTTGAAGTCTTGGTAAAAGGACTGACTGGGAAAATCATCGTAGAGAAATTGAGAGAAGATTTCGAAATATTGCAAAAAAAATTTATCGTTAGAGGAGGATTTCCCACAGTATCTTATGAGGCCTATGTGGATCTAGAAGTATCTATCAGAGAAATGACAGAATATGACACGCCAAGTGTAGAACAATGGAGGACCATGGAAAGATTCAGGAAGACCAAGTATATTCTTCATCCTTGAAAACAGGTGTTACGCATCGGAGAGCTGCTTATTTAGGCCCTACTATCACCAAGCTGATTATGATTAAACGATCTGTTATTAGAATCGAAGCATGTAGTTTAATTCCTAGTTGTTAGGGATATAGTTACAAAAAACTTTGATTAACAGATTATTCAGTTATTGATCTTCTTGGGAAGAAGTTATTTGTGTATATATTTGAATTTACTTGATGTATTGGGGGTTGGAACCCATATGTTTGATCGATGTGTTTTTTGAGGACGTATAATTTTTGAAATAAAAAAGCTGAATGTTGGTTGATCATCAGAGATTCCTGTGTCATTTATGTTACAGTATGTGCCTTTCCTTTCTATGTGATTGTTTTCTAAGTGCCATCCTTCCATTTTTTTTTCTTCATATTTGAAACGTAGTGTTGAATAGTTTCAGAATTCATACTTGTTATTCTCTGGCTATTGTTTCAGATATTTCATAAATATTTCTACTAAATTTGATATGAAATTCATCTTATGATGCTCTATATTGATGGATTGTTCATGTTTCTTTCTTGTTCGCCTAAAATCAATAAAAGACTATAACTGGATGGTTATCTTGCCTTTGTTGAAATCCCATGTATGAAAGCTTTGTATTATATTTATCTATTTGAATCCATTTTCCAATGGTTATATGTGTTGTTTCAACCATCTGCATAATTTTAAAGTATTGATTCCAATATCTGGCCCTGTTAAATTTATATTTGAGAGATCCCTCTCTGGAAAGAAAAGCTAGTTTCTTTCTGAAGTGGTTTTTGCTTTTACCTTAGGATTTACCTTTCACAACCTGGGTACATTCTGAGTGCTAACAAATTGGTGCCATTGCCGGGGACGAAAGTGAAAATCCACCCTGGGAAGAACAACAGAGTTTCAAACATCAAGAAAATATTTCTATGGGCAAATAGGAATTATTGTCAGTGAAGAAGGTTGTATATTTGCCCTAGAGATTCCAGTTTAAGAGTATTTAAAAATTCCAAAAGTAATTATGGCTTCGAAAAGACATACACGAGGTAATTCTGATACCAAAATTTTAAGGAGTTTAGAAGATCGAGAAAAATTGTTTAAGAAAAAAGATAAAGAAAAGATAGATATTTCTCTATTTGGTGCATCATCTTCTCTAGATTCTCATAGTATTCTTGTTCAGGAATGGGAAGTTAATATTGGAAAGGATTTGTTGAAGTCTAAATTTGAATATGATCTTAAAAACGTTGAATTTAACCCCTGTAGATTAGAGTCTTATTTACTTGATTCCCTTTGGAGAGATCTGCAACAGTCTGCAAAGGTTGAAGAAGCACTTATCGTTCAAAATACTCAAAACTCCTCAGTACCTCTGAATCCACCTAGACCAATGGCATCCAGATTTGCTCCTTTGCATTTACCTACTGTATTGCATGACCTTCCCCAAAATTATCCCCAAAGAATTTCTCTGTTTGATGGAGAAGGAGACATAACTACAGAGCAGCATGTGGCTAAATTTGAAGATTTTGGTGACTTGGATAAAGTCAATTATGCAGATGTTAAAATGCAGTTGTTTGCTCAAAGTTTATTAGGAGAAGCAAAGAAATGGTTTAAAGATTTGTCGGCCAGGTCTATATTGACTTTTCAAGCTTTCCACAATGCATTTTTAGAAAGGTGGGATGACAAATAGAGCCCTTTACAGCTTTTGTCCCAATATAATAATCTCAAGAAGGGAGGTTTTGGATCTGTTCATGAATTTTCAAGCAGGTTTATGAGAGTTTATAATTCCATTCCAGAAGATATAAAAGCCTCTGCAACTGCTGATAAAATTCATTATGCTGGAGCTTTTGATAATGACTTTGCATTTTCATTAAGGGAAAGAAAATCAGTGAATCTTGCTGCTATGTTCACAGATGCTTTAGAAGTGGAAGCGAATATGATGGCGAGTGGAAAAATGAAACAAAGAGACATTGATAGGAGGAAAAAAGAAGAAAATATGCCTTCTACTTCTTCTTCTGCTACTGATATTAAATTTGAAATGATGTTGAAGACAATGGAGAAGTTGATGGATATATTGACTATGGACAATAGATCATTCAATAGAGAACAAGCTAATCCTCAAATCAGAAATCTGAATTTCAGAAGACCAAATCCTCCTATGCCTCCACAAAATAGGCAAAGAGATATGAGAAATCCAAGGAATCAAGAAGAGCAGCAGATTTGACCACCATTCCCTAAGAATTATGTTGTGGATGAAGAAGATCCTGTTGAGAATGAAATTCATATTTTTGGGGAATTGGATTCAAAGATATATCTTACTCAAGAAGAACATGACATGTTTGCACAGGAATATGGAAATGAATAATTTGAAAGGGAGTCAGAGTAGCATCAGAGGGGTTATCAGCATGCTACGGATGATGTGCAGAGGAAGATTAGATTGAGAAACAGAGAAGTTGTTATAAATAAAGGGAGGCTAAATCCAAATCAGCCTTCCACCAGTTCATTAAATATAGAAAAAGGAAAGGAAATACAAAAAGAGTCTGTTGTAAATAAAGAAGTTGAGAACGAAATACAAAAAACAAAAGGAATGAAACAAGTAGCACCAATATATGTAGAGAAAGTTAATTCTAATTTTAATTTGCAGAATGAACTTTCCAAGCTAAAAATCTCTGTTCCTTTTAATGATTTGCTGAGAAATAATGGGTACAGAGATACCATAACAAAGATGGTTAGAGGTCAAGGAGAATTTCAGTCTGACATTTTGGAGTTGACAGATGACAATCCTACTATTTCATTCGGGCCAAAAGTTGAAAGTATAGATAATGAAGAAGTTCCTCCTTTTTATTTGAGTTTGAATGTGCATGATATGGTGGTACATAATGAAATGTTAGATTCAGGTGCATCACATAATCTAATGCCAAAGGGATTAGTTGAAAGTTTGGGACTAAAAGTGACAAGACCTTATAAAGATTTGTATTCTTTTGATTCCGGGAGGGTTAAGTGTCTTGGTTTAATCAAGGATATGGTAGTAACTTTGAATCAATTGCCATCTAAAACAATAGTAATGGATGTGGTAGTGGTAAAAATTCCACCAAAATTTGGGGTGTTCTTATCAAGGTCTTGGACTTCAAAGTTGAAGGGTAGTTTACAAATGGACATGTCATATGCCACTATTCATGTCCAAGATGGGAGTAGGAGGTTGTATAGTGAGAAAATAACTCCTTATGTAGTAAGCAGTCAAGATAAACCCAAAATTCATCATATATATGTTGTTGACACTGATTTGGGTTCTTCTATTTTCTTTAATGATACTGTCCCATGTGATTTGGAGTCTAAATTGCGAATGAAATATGAAGAAAATAAAAAAGGAAGGAGTGATAGAACAAAATGCTTTGGAAGAGAAACAAAAAAGAGAATGTTTGTGGACTATGTATTTTGATGGATCTGCGGCAAAGGTTGTTGCTGGTGCTGGTGTGTACATAATTTCTCCCATCAGGGATTTTAAAGCTTTATCATATAAGTTAACATTTGAATGCACAAATAATGTAGCTGAATATGAAGCTTTGTTACTTGGGTTGCATGCATTGAAAGATCTAGGAGCACAAAGGATAAGAGTTTTGGGAGATTTAGAGCTAGTGATAAATCAGGTGAATGATAGTTATCAAACTAGACATCCTCGGATGAGAGCTTATAGAAATGAAGTATGGAATATGATTGGTAACTTTTTTACAGAGAATAAAATTAATGTGGTTCCTAGATATGAGAATATAGTAGTTGATTCTTTGGCAATACCTACTGGAAAATTCAAAACCCCAAGTGCTGGTCAAAAGGAATATCAAGTGGACATTGTAAATAGACCATCTATACCTAATAATTCTAAATATTGGCAGGTGTTTGAGGATGATATGCAGATAAAAATGTTTTTAGAATTGTCAAGAGAATTTGTAAATACTCATATTGATGCTGAAAATGATAACTGTGAGAATTTCCAAGATGCTGAAGGAAGCGAAGAAGAAAAGAATGGTACTGAAAAATTGAAGGGAACTTTAGGAGAAAAAGATATCATTCAATTGAAAAATAATTTTATACCAAGAGGTTTGATCCCTTTAGAAAATTTTTTTGATCAGAATGATGTTGCTAAAGATCCTAAAGTGAAGCCTGTTGATAATGTTGTTGAAGATAGGAATATTGGTACTAAATAAAATCCAAAGATTGTGAAATTGTCTAAAAATTTGCCTGCGAAGGAAAAAGAAGAATATGTGAACTTGCTAAAAAGGTATACAGATGTATTTTCCTAGAGTTATGAAGACCTTAAGGAATATGATACTTCAATAATACAACACACTATTCCCATCAAGGCTAGAGAAAAACCTTTTAGACAGAAGCTCAGAAGAATAAATCCAAAGTTGCTACCAGTTACTGAGAAGGAAATTAAAAAATTATTTGATGCCAAAATTATTGTGACTTTAAGATTCTCAAGATGGGTTGCTAATTTAGTTCCTATTAGAAAGAAGAATGGAGAAATAAGTCTTTGCATAGACTTCAGGAATTTGAACAAGGTCTCTATGAAAGATAATTATCCTTTGCTGAAGATGGATCATATATTGCAGAAAGTGGTCGAAGCAGAAAGAATTTCAATGATGGATGGTTTTTCTGGTTACAATCAAATTAAGGTGTTACCTGAAGATCAAGAGAAGACTGCCTTTACTACATCATGGGGCAATTTTATGCACACAAAGATGCCTTTTGGTTTGATGAATGCAGGGGCTACTTTCCAGTGCACCATGGATATTTCCTTTGCGGGAGAAATGGGCAGGAAATTTGGTATATCATTGAATCCAAAGAAATCAAATTTTGCACTAGAAGAAGGAAAATTGTTGGGAAACATAATCTCTAAAGATGGAATAAAGATCGATCCTAATAAAGTCAGCGCAATTTTGAAGGTAGGAGAACCAAGGAGTAAAAAAGAAATACAATCATTCTTGGGACAAGTAAATTTTTTAAGAAGGTTTGTGCCCAGTTTTGCTGAAATATTAATGAATATCACAAATATGTTGAAAAAGGGTCATGAGATAAAATGGACAGGGGAATCCAGGAGATATTTTAAGGAAATAAAACAAGCTATTTCGAAGGCTCTGGTATTGGTGAGTCCATATTTCACTAAATATTTTCTAGTATTTTCTTATGCTTCAGAACATACTATTGCTACAGTTTTGGTGACAGAAGAATGATGAGAACATGGAGCAACCCATAGCATTTTTTAGTAATATGTTGAGGGATGGAGAATTAAAATATGACATCATGGAGAAGCAGACATATGCTTTGGTTAAAGCATTGAAAGATTTCAAGATGTATATTCTCCACTCACATATAATTTCTCATGTTCCAACCGCTGCAGTAAAAGGGATTCTTACACAACCTGAACCAGAAGGAAGAAGGGTGAAATGGATAGCAACATTACTGGAGTATGACATAGAGATTAAACCTACCAAGTTGGTTAAAGGGCAGGGATTGGCGAAAATGATGACAGATTCAAACTGTTAGTATTTACAGCTCAATTTCTTATATAGTCAGTCTCATCAGTTAGATACAGAGGTAGAAGTAATGATTGACTTTGTTGCATATCCATGGTACTCTGCTATGGTTCACGTTCTTCAAAATTTACAAGCACCAACTAGATTGAGTAAATCAAGAGCAAGATCGGTGAAGTTGAAAGCTGCTAAGTTTTTTATTATAAATCGATATCTTTATTGGAAGCATCCTGGAGGTGTGTTACTCTATTTCCTTTTAGAAAATGAATCCCAACATATAGTAAAATAATTTCATAAAGGAGATTGTGGAGGACATCATTCTTGGAAGGTGATGGAAAATAAAATCTTGAGAGTAGGTTACTATTGGCCAACATTATTTTCAGATGTGTACAAAGAAACTAGCATATGTCATTAATGCCAGATTTTTTACGGTAAAAGAAAGGTAATTCCCCTTCCTCTTAATCCAATAATAGTAGAAGCTCCTTTTTAGCAGTGGGGTTTGGATTTCATTGGAGAAATAAACCCAAATTCTTCAGGACAACATAAATGTATTTTAACGACCACAGATTATTTCACAAAATGGATCGAAGCAATTCCCACTAGGAGAGCAACTGAGATAGTAATTATGGATTTTCTTGAAGAAAAATTATTGGCTAGGTTTGGGTGCCCCATAAGAATAGTGACTGATAACGCAGCAGCCTTTAAATCCAAAAAAATGATCAATTTTTGTCATAAATATCATATCAGCTTAAATCATTCAACTGCTTATTATCCACAAGGAAATGGGTTGGCCGAGTCTTCAAATAAGAGCGTGGTAAGGATCATCAAGAAGTTGTTAGAAGATAATAAAAGATCTTGGCATACCAAACTTAAATATTCTTTATGGGCTGACAGGATCAGTACTAAAAGAGCGATTGGAATGTCTCTGTTCCAATTAGTATATGGAACCGAAGTTATTTTTTTCAGCATATTTGGGTGTTTCGGTTATGAGATATTTTCAGGAGAAACAAGAAGAACCAAACCACATGCAGAGAAGGATAAACCAAATCATTGAGTTAGAAGAGCAAAGGAATAAAGCCTATGATAAAGTGTAGACACACCAGGAAAAAATGAAAAATACTTTTGATAGAAGGGTGAAAGAAGAACAGTTCCAAATTGATGACCTGGTGTTAAAATGGGATGCTCCTAAAGAAGATAAACATGGAAAATTTGATCACATGTGGGTAGGTCCTTATGTTATTGCAGGTCACATAGGGGAAAACGCATTTGTTTTGGAATATCCAAATGGGGTTTATTTGGACAGTAACCCTGTCAATGGAATATTTTTTAAGCATTACCTGTCTTAAGGTGGAAGGTAAAGTTGTACCATAGTTTGTAAATATTTGTTTTCTTGAAAGCAGTACAGATGGTGAGCTGAATATTTTTGAAGCCCGGAGTGAAGCCCTAAGATTTAGGAGGTAAACCATTTTTATTTAGAAGAAATATATTAGATAAAAAGTAAAAGTTTGGAAGTTTGGATACAAAGATTAGAGACAAGAACCTGGTCTACGAGTTCTTTGATACCTCACAAGGAGGATATCATCCCCAGTTGGAGCTAGTTGTTAGCACCTCTATTTTGAACAGCTGAGGAAAAAATATGATGGAGGAGTAATAAAAAGATACATGAATTTGGATAAGTTTGATAGTTTGACTCTATTATTAAATTGCGCATAATGGTTAATTTGGCACGTAATATGATGGTGTAAATCGATAGAGATGAAGATCTATGGTTTAAAATAAATCTGCTAGATAAATATGCGTAGGAGATAAGGAGAAGCGGATGTGGTTAACAAATCTTGAAGATCAACGGTGATGGAATGAAGCAAACAAAATCTACGGTTGAGGAATACTACGTTGAATAAAGATGCACGTTTGAAAAAATAGAAAAGGCTAGCGGAATGTGTACAACCAATCTCAATCCAACGGCTTAAGTAAAAAGTGAAAACTCATCGACGGTTATTATCGGTTCCAGAGGATAAAGTTACGAGATGGTTGAAGAGGAAAGGTGGTAGCGGAATGTAAACCATGTTCCACATGGAAAATTGAAGTGAATTCCACGGAGAAAAGTAGTTTGGGAAAACCCGCTTGATGAGGGCTCCAGAAAGGGACCATAGTATAAAGGTAAAGTTGACTTGGTTTAAAAAAATCATTTCATTTTTGTGTTGTGGACGAGAGAAGGAGACAGTCCACCATATTTCTAAATTCAACCTTACGTATCTACAGTCGCAGTCACAGGTAAGCCTTAAAACACTTAAGCTTCGTTCAAAGAATTATCACCATTATTCGTTATGGAAAGGGAACTGGGGTTAGGAATTTTAAGCAGAGTTTTGGATGAAAAGAAGGAATTTGTTGTTGATAGAGATAGAAATATATATGACCCTGTTTTATCAGTTCGAAATGTATCAGTCTCGAAGGAGCAGTTATGGCAGTGTAATCTGCAGGGAAATGATGTTCTAAATATCTACAGTTCTTTTTCGTATTACTTTGCTATTGAGCAAACATTATCGTTTACTGAATTTGTTGAATGGTGTGCAAGCAGCTATTCACCCTCTGAAAGAGTTGTCATGATTCATACCACGTCTAAGATACTTTGTAAGGTTGATGCAAAATCCATTCACGGAATTCTTAATTTACCTAATAGTTTCCCTGATAATTGTGAATCTTTGAATGAGTCTGTCTTAGTCAAAATATACAAAAGTTGTAAAACCGAAATTAGATGCCAATTTATGTCCAGCATTCTAAAAGAGGGTCAATCATTAGAGGGACTTTTTCTGCCATATAATGTTGACATTTTCAAAAAATATGTACAGTTGGTCATGTCTTTAGTCTGTCAATTTTTGAGTCTAGATGATGATTTTCATATCAGTGAAGTTGTTTTAGGTTTCTTATTGAGAATGAGTTCAATTGATCCCAAGTCTCATTTAGTCCATTATTTCAGTCTGGATGAGTATTTGGCTAAAATCATCCATGTCCAATTAGTCGAATTTCCAAAGGTCGGGTTTTTCAAATATCAATCATACTTGTTGAACATGTTGCTATGTTCAAATGTATCAGAATTACAATTCTTGTCCACTATTTTCTCTCCGAATCTTCCAAAACAAATCAATATGTTCTAGTTTTTAAATACCATTATGTCTAAGATGTACAAATTGTTGTTTGATAAAGTATTACCAAGGGTGTTAGAAGAAATGAAACTCATGTTGCAGTCATCCTCAGAAGACAGAAAAGGAGACTGGTTCTTATATAAATATTTTACTTTTTTTAAGGGTGTATGGAAACCATACCAGTTACCTGTTTTTCTGACTCCAAGAATTTTTGCACTTGAGTTCATGAGGCAGAGATTATGTGTAGAAGAGGAGCATTTTGGAGCATTCAAAAAGTCTTATAATAATAATTTCCTCTTAAATTTGGTCCATTTATTTTCAAAAACAAAAGTTCCCTGATGGTTGTAGAAAAGTTATTAGAAATTATGGATTTCCAGAAGGAACAAAGAATCAATTATGATCCACGTCATATAATTTCTTAGATGAAGCAATCAAATAAAAAAAAACCATTCGATCATCAAGCTGTTGAAGGTTTAGAGGAAATAGCCAATTTGTCTTGTTTTGAAGAAAGTTCAAGAATTGATGAAAGTAAGAGCAATGAGTTGACTACAGCAGTTCAAGCACCTAATAATCCTAGTATTTTGAATAAGAGAAGTTTTTCTGAGATTGAGAGTATGGATGTGGACGAAAATAGTTCATGTAAAAAGATTAAAACACATTCTTAGGATGATAAGGTTTCAGGAGAAATAATTTTGGAAGATTCAAAGAAAATAGTTTTGTTCCCAAAGAAGTCAGTACAAATGCATCAGTATTCCTCTGGAGGAGAAGATAGTGTAGAAACCAGTTCAGTTTTCGAATCCAGAGCAGAGTTCATGTCAGGTTATGCTGAAAAATAGATGTAGTCATCAGAGGAAACCAAAAATCTACTTCCTCAAGTTAGAAGTCTAGTCAATCAAAAGACATCATTGATTTCTACTAGAGATGTGGAGAGGAACACCTTGAATTTCACTATGGTTAGTGATAAAAAGGTATCTGAGATGGAAGTAAGGTTAGATAAAATTAGTGTCCCCGACAAGATACAAATTCACAAGCAGATGGGAGATATTATTTATTCAAATTTATTACATGCTATTATGAAAATTAACAAATTGTAAGCCCTTGTAGATAAAATGGAAGTCCAATTGAAACAAGAGAAAGTAGAGAATAAAGCAAATATGATCCATAGTAAGAAGCTACAGGTAGATGTTATAAGCGTGGGAAGTGAACCAGGAAATGCATAGGCCACCAAAAAACTTTTAGAAGAAAAAGAAAATACCATCCAGGTATTGAAAAAGAAGCTTAAAATCCCAAATGCTGAACACGCTCAGTCCTCGGAGTTATTTGTATTGCAAGAAGAAAAAGATAAAGTTTACCAAGAAATTATGGACTACAAAGGCAAAGCATTGAAACTGTAGGAAGAAAAAAGAAAATGGGAAATGGAAAGATCTGAATTGATGACCCATATTTCAAAGTTAAAAAAAATATCAGAACGATGAAAATAAAATTATGGAAGAACTAATGAGCCAGACTCCTGCTGATACAGATTTATCCCTTGTGAATACTGAAAAACCTTTAAGTGAATTTTCTGCTGATGATCTATTAGTGTCTATGTCCCAGGTAAGTTTGAAGGATGTGCAAATCAAGGAATTGAAGGAAGAAAATAAGAAGATTAAATCAGAATTGGCTAGGATGATTGAAAATAAGAATAAAATATTAAATGATAAAATCCAGTTGCATAAAAAGTTTAATGAGTTGAAGGAAAGAAGTACAGGAAAAGCTCCTCTACAGGGAGCTAAGCATATAATTTGGGATATATTATCTGTGGAAGTTACTAAGTTTAGGCACTATCTAAATTTTATTGATGATCAAAGTGTATTAGTCAATTTAGCTACTCAAAGACTAAAGTTGGAAAACGAGTCCATGGAGAAGAAACATTTAAACACAGTTCAAAATGCTTTAAATTTTTTGAATTCTCTAACATATCAAAAGTTGCAGGAGATCGGAATTAAGGATAGAGTAGCTATTGTACTATGGTCAAAGAAATCTATTAACAAACATTAGCTCATGAAGGTGGTGCAGAATAAAGCAAATGCAATGTCTTCACAGATCAATGATTTCAGGCGTGCTTTTAAGGAGTTATTTGAAGATGGCCTCCCTTCTTTCTGGGACGACGAGGGAAGATTATTTTCTCAGGAGCATTATCATAGTCTGTTAGTACAAAACCACATGGACCATTCCAATTTTGAAGACTTGGTAAAATAACTGACTGGGAAAATCATCGTAGAGAAATTAACAGAAGATTTCGAAATATTGCAAAAGTTTTTTATCGTTAGAGGAGGATTTCCCACAGTATCTTATGAGGCCTATGTGGATCTGGAAGTATCTATCAGAGAAATGACAGAATATGACACGCCAAGTGCAAAACAATGGAGGACCATGGAAAGATTTGGGAAGACCAAGTATATTCTTCATCCTTGAAAACAGGTGTTGCGCGTCAGAGAGCTGCTTATTTAGGCCCTGTTGTCACCAAGTTGATTATAATTAAACGATCTGTTATCAGAATCAAAGCATGTAGTTTTATTCCTAGTTGTTAGGGATATATTTACAAAAAACTTTGATTAACAGATTATTTAGTTATTGATATTATTGGGAAGAAGTTATTTGTGTATATATTTGAATTTACTTGATGTATTGGGGGTTGGAACCCATATGTTTAATCAATGTGTTTTTTGAGGACGTATAATTTTTGAAATAAAAAAGTTGAATGTTGGTTGATCATCAGATATTCCTGAGTCATTTATGTTACAGTCTATTCCTTTCATTTCTATGTGATTGTTTTCTAATTGCCAACCTTCCATTTTGTTTTCTTCATATTTGAAACGTAGTGTTGAATAGTTTCCGAATTCATACTTGTTATGCCCTGGCTTTTGTTTTAGATAATTCATAAATATTTCTGCTAAAGTTGATATGAAATTCATCTTATGATGCTCTATATTTATGGATTGTTCATGTTTATTTCTCATTCGCCTGAAATCAATGAATGACTGTAACTGGATGGTTATCTTGATTTTGTTGAAATCCCATGTATGAAAGCTTTGTATTAACTTTATCTATTTGACTCAATTTCCCAATGGTTATATGTGTTGTTTCAACCATCTGCATAATTTTAAAGTATTGATTCCAATATCTGTCCTTGTTAAATTTATATTTGAGAGATCCCTCTCTAGAAAGAAAAGCCAGTTTCTTTCTGAAGCGGTTTTTGCTGTTACCTTTGGATTTAACTTTCACAACCTGGGTACATTCTAAGTTCTAACAACCACCATTCATGCTTTTCAACATTTGAGACATTACATTCTCCTTCACCAAACCTTGGTTGTAGCTCATATCAATCCATTTCAGTTCATCCTCACTAGAAGGATGATTGGGGGAAAATACAATAAATGGATTGTCAGTTTGCAAGATTTTTGATCTCAAATTCATTTCGGTGAAATCGAAGAAATCATTGATCTTTGGGGAGCTTATATCCAATTTTCCAAGTTTGGGGGAGGAGGAGATTTATGAGGATACTTTTGTCGATGAGCATATTTTCCTTGTCTCAACTTTGGACCCTTGGTACGGGGATATCATCGTAAATTTGAAAACATTGAAGGTCCCTACTCACCTTTCATGGGATGAGCGGCAACAATTACGTCATGTAGCTAAGAACTAGCTTATAGTGGATAACACTTTGTACCACTGTGCCATAGATTCCATTTTGTGTCATTGTTTAACCCATCATAAGGCTAAGGTTGTGTTAAATGATTGCCACAGAGGGGCGTGTGGTGGTCATTTATCTGGGCTTTCGACAGCCCAAAAAATCTTGAGAGCGGGCTATTTTTGGCCGTACATATTCAAATATTGCGTTAATGTGGTCAAGAAGTGCCACCCTTGCCAAGTGTTTGCATGCAATATCCGCTCGCGTCCATCCCCGTTACATCCTATTGTCACCGCCGGTCCCTTCACCAAGTGGGGGCTTGATTTTATGGATTGCAACCTAGCTTCAGCTAGGGGGCATCATCACATTATTGTGGCTGTTGATTACTTCACGAAATGGGCAGAGGCTATGCCCATAGTTAAATCCGATGGTGAGACAGCTGCACATTTCATTTTCAACCAGATTATCACCCAATTTGGCATTTCAAAAGAGCTTGTCACTGACCATGGTAGGCAATTTCAGAATAAAATGATGGAAGAGTTGGCTTCCAAGTTAGGGTGTGAGCAAGAGCATTCCTCTTCTTATTACCCTCAGGAGAATGGACATTTTGAAGCAGTGAACAAGTCTATTTTCCAACGAACCATCGCACAAAGCAAGACTAATTGGCATATTATGTTGTATCCTGCTTTGTGGGCCTATAGAACCGCGGCTAAGACTACCACCAGTTTCTCTCCATATCAGCTTGTACATGGGGTGGAGTCAATTTTTTCGGTTTTATGTGAAATCTCTTCTCTGAAGCTAGCTATAGAGATTTTACTTGACACTTCTGCATTGGAAGAGCGGTTGGTCCACTTAGAGCAGCTTAATGAGTAGCGCCGAGATGGCTTAGTGGCTCTAGAGGTTAACAAGCATCACGTCAAGGTCCAATATGATAATTCTATCTGTCCAAGGAGGTTTAATGAAGGTGACTTGGTCCTTTTGTGGGATCAAGCTAAGGAACCCTTGGGGGCAGGAAAATTTAATCCCATGTGGCATGGTCCTTACGTGGTTAAATGAGTCTTAGATAAAGGCACCTGTGAGCTGGTTGATTATGAAGGGACATCCTTGGCAGAGCCTAGAAATGGGCTCTATCTCAAAAAATATTATGCATGATCTTCAGGCAGGGTTGATTTTTGTATATTATTGTATAGTTTTGCATTGCATAGTTAGGTTTTCTTATGGTGATTGGGTTTGTTGATTATCTTTAGTTTCTTATGGAAGATGTCAATGGAGTCTTCTATTTACATAGGATTCACTGATGGTGCCAGCCGCCACACTCAAAACTTAGCTTCGGTTGCTTGGGTGATTTATACTCCTACGGGTCAAGTATTGTCTTCAGGAGGCGTATGTTTATGGCCCTCTTCAAACAATGTTGTTGAATATAGTGCCATCATTGAGTTATTACATGATTCCATTTCACATGGTGTTCATTCTCTTGAGTTACGTATTGATTCACAGTTAGTGGTTTCACAGCTTAATGGCTTGTATCACATTAGGGATCCGACATTATTATGAATATTCTTACGTGTTAGATTGTTAGAACGCAAATTTGAGAGTATAACATACATTCATGTTCCAAGAATTTTTAATCAAGTTGCTGACTCATATGCTAACTATGTGTTAGATTGGCATTTGTTTCATAGACCATAAGCATATCACAAATACACATTTTACACACATGTAAATATAAATAAAATTGATAATCATAAAGGTTTTTTCATTAACATCCAAAAATTGACTTCATAATACATGAGTGTCATATACAAAATTAGGGCTTCTGAGCCACCAAGACATAATACATGGTCATAAAAAATTGAATTCACTCAGGTCTCTAAGCCTGAGGTGGAGGGGGCTTTTGATCATGATAGAGCACTACGGCTCCAGCTTGCCGTCAAAATAGTCGAACCCATGCTCATGGTACACCAACCACCTGGTGTTGCATGGCCTCAGGCAAGTCCTCGACTTGCGCCATGGGTACCCTGTGTGTCAAACGAACAAAGTTCATGTGGATGCTTTGGATCATTCGCTTTGCATCTGCACCCATAATATCATCTCCTCTTCACCTCCGTCGATGATGAGGAAAGCCATTTGATCATATTGGTCCTACATCTGCATATACATGACAGATTGTCAATATGTGTCATCACACTAAAATCATGTCTTTTGAGTCAATATATCGAAAAACACAAAAAATAAATAATTCAAAACTTAAAAAGTGGGTTTGGGATTCTTTACCTATGTCACTATAAGTTGCTCCTGATGGTAGGGGCATATCTAGGTCTCCGCGAAAGTCTATCCCTGCATAGGGGTAGTCGTCTATCATTAGAGAAAATTTGAGGTCTAAAATGGACCTCCTAAGGAAAATAAAAAAAATAATAGTTAAAATAATAAAATAATAGTTATTATTTTTGGAGGAAGAATGAAAAAAAACTACTTTTTTTGTTCGTATTTTCGACATATCTCCCCATGTTTTTACTCAAATTCTAAGTGGGAGAGCTCATTGGATGTGGAATTTAATTCCGCATCCAACGAGTACCCACACTACATACTTTTGATAGACTCCTCTATCCCAAAAAAAAGAAATACCTAAAAAAATGTGATGATGATGTCACACTGCATACTTTTGATGGACTCCGCTATCCCAAAAACAAGAAATACCTGAAAAAACGTGATGATGACATCATCATCACATTTTTTCAGGTATTTCTTGTTTTTGGGATAGCAGAGTCCATCTAAGTATGCACTGTGGGTACTTGTTGGATGCGAAATTAAATTCCGCATCCAACAAGCTCTCCCACTCAGAATTTGAGTAAAAACACGGGGAAATGTGTCAAAAATACGAATAACAAAGTAGTTTTCTTTATGACAAATATGTCAATTCAACCATTATGGCTGACTCATTTTATTGAAATTCTATAGGTTCTTAAATTCCAACTCACAAAATTTATTGTTGGCACGTTTTCTTATAAGGCCCATTTTAGACCCCAAATTTCCTCTAATGGGCGACAATCTGTCTCCGCCACCATGGAAAGAAATCTACTGAGTAGGGGTTAGCCACCATACCTCCATCTAGTCTGTGCATGACATTCACCCAGCGTCGCTGGTTTGGATCCTGGACTCCATGTGGAGCAATGTATACCCTAGGGCTTAGCCCTAGCACCCGCTCAAAGAAAAACATGCTCAGTATAATACCGAACCCAAAGTTCCACACTCTTCCCATCTTGCAGTCATTGAGCTGTTGTTTCATGTTGCTCAATAGCATAGTACTCTAGTCATACAGTGTAGGTCACATGCACTCTACCACATAGAACATCATTGGCCGTGAGTCCTGGTGGAGTGAAGCCAACACTGCAATCCTGCGTAGTGCCAAAATTATGGCCTTCAGCCCTGGAATTGTTGATGTATTTGTAACTTCGGAATGTATTCATCCATATTTCTTATGTATTGTAACCCGATGTTTATTCTGGGATGTATTGTAATGTATTTGAGTCATGTCATACCCCAATGTTTATTCCGGGATGTATTGTAATGTATTTGAGTCATGTCATACCCCGATGTTTATTCCAAGGAGTTTCTATAATGAGAAAGTCATGTCAAGTCATGGTGGGTAACCCTCCTATTGGTCAAGGGTTAAAGTCCCCACATTTGTGGGGCCCTTGGGTTATTAGACTATCCTAGTGAATTCGACCCTAGGTGAGTCATTGTAAGTTGGGGCAATAGTCCCCACCATTGTGTTACCCTCCTATTTGTCAGAGGAGGAAAAGTCCCCACAAGTGGTGGGGCACTAGGGTTATTAGACACTCCTAAAGATGTCAGCACTAGTAAGTAATTATTAAGTGAGGCTGACATGTTGGAGTGGGTTCTAAGTGAACAGAAGAATATAAATAGAGAGTGAGATCCTCTCTATTTATCATACTCGTACACACACACTCACTCATTGGGGCACGTGAGTGAGAGAGGAGAAGCTCTCTCAGTGTGAGAGAGAGAGAATGCTGCTGTCGGGAGATCACTTACTGTTTTGGGGCTTTTCTATTTTGGTTTTGATTCTATCTCTGAGGAAGTTCCAGGGTTTTCACCATTTATGGTTTCCCCGAGGATAAACATTGTGTTCATTGTCTCTTGTGTTTGATTGTTGTGCTTGTTATTCTCTCAGATAAAGATCCTAATGTTATGCTAGCTTAATGATAAAATTCTAACATGGTATCAGAGCTAACCTGAGAAGAATACATTGTGCAGCTGCAAAAGCTAGGGCTTCTTACTTTTTGGGTCTCTCTCCACAATCCATGAGCAAAATTATGCTAGGCTGACTCTCCTTTGAAAGGCGCATCTTTCTGTCGAAGCAGAATTCGATTCTAAGCATTTTTCAGTTTTCGATGCAGAAATTAGGGCTTTCTACAGAAGAGGAATTTTTGAGTGAGCCCAGCATAGTATTTTTCTCCTCATAAAAACTGAAGTTTAGAGACCTGGATCAAGAAATTTTGTTGGGTGAAACTCCAGGAAAGTCAAACCCTAGTTTGACCCTGAGCTAGAAAAACCCTAAATACTAAAATTGCTAAGTTTTGGCACATTAGCTATATCCAGAGATTGGAAATGTATCAGGAGCTGAAAATTGTAGGGGCCGACGATAAAATACTGATGTACACTATGTCCCAACATATGCCTCATATTCACTATATTCTGGGAGATATGATCCCTCCAAGTTAGGGTTCCAACCTCTTCCAGAATTCATCCCTAAATAGGACACCTGGGGAGAATTGCAATATCTTGGGCTACAAAGGTTCAAATGGAATTCCTAAAGATGTTACAGAAAGGGAACATAATTTAATTTAGGTGGTATAAATATCAGACTTAGAATATGAAACAGTGACATGTGGCATGCCGTACAATGTTTCTGTTCTGAACAGTCCTGTAATGGGTCACCTTGGGAAAAGGATCATAAATACCAATTGGTGAAACAAATTTTGATGAAACCTATGTTGTTGGATCAGGAACATGCGAAGTTACCTCAATGCAAAATTTCAGACATAGAGGAGCATTAAGTTAGGAGATATCATAAAAACAGTAATAGGCATTTCTGCAGAAGAAATTGGAAAACTATGGATTCCTATTCCGAGAGCTTCCCTCCACTGTTTTCAGAAAAGGAGTACATTGGAAAGCTCCATTTGAAGAGATATATATGTATATCCAATTAGATATGAAAGATTCCAAGTTTTAAAAATTAGGGTCTTTGTGACAAACCTAGATCAGCCAGCTCCGGAATAAGGACGAACACCTCAAATCCGTAAGATCTAATCTTTTACTATTTCCATTTGAGGTTCTCATTTCAAAGTGATCTATCACATCAACTTAATGATAAGCTTGGTGAAGTTGAAAACTTCCAATCACGGAAGTATATGATCTCTCTAAAGAAAATGAATGGGACACCTGCATGAGCAGATAGGTTCCAGTTCCAGAGGGAGATGAGGCTAGAAGCCTTACACAAGAAGAACTTGGTCAAGGCCAAGAAGATCATTGTTGAATCAGTCACGAATCAACTTGTACTACAAGTGTCTTTATTAAAGACACCGAAGATGTTTGATTCTTTGACCAAGCTATTTGAAGGGAAGAACATACATCAGAAGATGACCTTAAGAAACCAGTTGGAGAATGTGAAGATCTAGAATGTGGAGACCATGCAGTCATAAGGGTCTCTCAAATCAAAGAACAACGTGAAGCGGTAAAAGAAGAAGTGAAGAATGCAGAAGTGGTGATGGCCACCTTTAATGGCTTCCCAGGATCATTGGATTCATTCATTCAAGGAATGTGTGCCAGAAGGAAGTGATTACTTTTAGTAGACTCTGGGAAGAAGAAGAAGCTCGACTCATAAGAAGAGAAGAGAAGATGGGAGCAATTGAAGATCAAGATCTCTCCATCCAAAGAAGATCCCTCAAGCAATGAGGAATATGAAGAACTCAACTCTTGAAGAATCTCTTATCCACCTTATCATTTGGATAAGAAACGATTATATTATGAATGAAGAAGACGATGAAGCTGAAGGATTAAGAAGGAGTCTACCCACGAAACAAATAAAGATAAGTATTCAATTGTCATTTCATGATATTGTTTTGTTATACATTTGTTTATATTCAGTTGATGTATTATGCATCATAGGATGTTTGCATTAATGACAGTATACTTCTAATATGCATGTGATGGGTAAGTATCTCATCGTGCTATACAACTCTCCATTGCTACTTATCTAGAATGAAACCTCTGTTGGAATATATTAAACCCACTCACAACTTAGGATAAAATAATTAATCATTATTTGATTAATTATTCACCCACTAGCTTATCTGGGTGGCACCTTAAAGTCAATGCATGCCATCTATATCCTAGGAATGAGTTATTTCTGATTCTGGGTTCATCTAGAATTAGTATGTAGGACCTTATAGCAGATTCTTCTTTTTTCTGCTTTTTCTGCTTTTTCTGCTTTATCCTGCTTTTCTATGGATAAGATAAAAGCTAGTCAACTAGGAAACTGGGTGCTTTTGTTTCCAACCCATCCTCCATTATTTTTTCTCCATTTTCTAGGATTAGCATGTTACTTCCATCTCCTTGACAACTCACTCATGATTTTTCCAACTCGTGAGGTCCTTGATAGATTTAGCAAGTGCTTTATCCACCTATGGGGGTTTGCTATATTTTGGTAAGTCAGCCTTTTTGAGCTTTATGAGTTGTTTCCATACAATTCGACTTCCCCATGAGGGATGTACTATTTATGTACTCTATTATTCATAATTATTCAATGGAAAGATACACACCAATATTCATCTCTTCATTCATGTGATTCAGTCTCTTTTCTTCTCTCTTATTTTCCTGTGTATGCTTGTGAGAATTCTTAGTAGAAAGATATATTTCCGGTGCTTCTTCTTAGCATCATTGCACATAGCATTGATCTATTATTTCTACAACCTCTTTGCTAACATATTGGATTAGTGCACAATCTCAATGTTGTCCTGGTAGAGATGGAAGGCATCTAGAAAAGTTTTCATGAGATATGGATGAATGTTGTATTGGCTAAAGTAGTTGCATGATCATATACTTATGCATAAGAATTTTCTATTTTGAATATTCCTTATGAAAAATTTCTAACCATACAAATGCATTTGACTTGTAGGAAAGATCGCATACATAGTCACCTACAAGCAAAGAAGAATGAGACTTGTTCCGAAGAACAAGTGACGACATTTTAAAATGAAAAAACATCATTGATGCAGAACCTTCCAAGAACAAAGCGAAGATCAGTTTAGGAAGAATGATGTCTAGGATGTAGTATCGATACATGAAGGGAAGCTCGTAGTTCCATCATGCAGTAGATGGAAACATCGTGGGATACAAGGCAAGATTCGTAGCACGAGGATTCTCATGAAAAGAAGGCATAGACTATGAAGAGACACTTGCAACCATTGCAAGTGAAGACACATGACAGGCAGAATCATGTGTGCAAATGAAAAAAGGCCTTGTACATGCTCAAAAGACACCCATGGGATAACACATAAATGAGGAGCTTGATGAACATCTGAACCTTTGCTACAAGGTGGATAAAGGATGACAAGCTCACAGATGGGTGCAAGAGGAAATTTTGAAAAGGTTCAAGATAGAGGATATTGGTATCCAGTGATCCTAGATGGATACATAGAAGATAAGTAGAATAGGAAGATACTTGTCACTCTAGTACAGAATGTTTCAGTGCATAGAGTACGGAAGACAGAGGGAGCATGATGCTTCAGAGGGAGTGACTACAGAAGATCCTAAGGTTCAACATGGTACGATAGTATGGATAGATTATTGGTGACTCTAGGCTTTACTAAGAGTAAAATGGATTCCAACCTTTGCTTCAAGGTTGAAGGCGGAAGACCAGTAATGCTCCTGTTATGTGTCGATGCACTACGTTCTAGGAATGGAGGTGTGGAAAAGGGAAGTATGCAGTAAATATTCTGAAGAGGTTCAGGATGATGACTACAAGGCCATGACCACACCTATGGCATCGAACTTGAAGCTATTGAGTGTTGCTTCATCAGAGTCGGTTGATGCCACGATGTATTGTCAGATGATTTATTTCTTCATGTACCTGACAAATACAAGACCAGATATTTTATTTGCTGTGAACACATTGAGACATGTTCACTTGATGGTTGCAAAGCATGCATTGAGGTACTTGAAGGGTACAGTTGAGTATGGGCTCAAGTATGATACGAATTAGAAGATTAACCTAGAGGGCTATGTGGATTTGTATTGGGTAGGCAGTGCCATTGATAGGAAGAGCACTTCGAGGTGCTACTTCAGTATGAGATCAGGTGTGATCTCTTGGTGGGCAGGATGGAGTCCTGCATGGCGTTGAGTGCAGCCGAGGCAAAACATGTTGTCACTTGCTCTTCGGGAGGTAGTATGTTTCTTTTGAAAACTACTGTTTGATTTGATTGATCTGAATTGCATTTTTTGGTATGATGCAGAGAGGAGTAGTGAAGCTCCAGTTTGTGATACAAATTGAGATCTTTGGAAAGAGGGAGTTCTAGCATAGCTGGGAGATAGGTTGTCTGAGCATAAATCCTAGCGAAGCTCGTAATTTTTTCAAACGTAAATGGTCCTGTAGGTTGTCCTCGGATGTAATTGGTCCTGGCAAAGCTCGTGGGTTATCCTTGGACGTAATCAGCCCTGATGTGATTCTATGATAGAAATGGCCAAAGTGAAGTTTGAGTACTTTAGGGAGAAGCTTGGTGTTCTCCAAATCGAGGTTCCCTCCAAAGGGAAGTGATGATTTTGTGTGCCTTTCTGACATGGTGATAGGATTGGTTCCTTCCATGGTCAGATGTAAGTGTTGTGCCATTCCGGCATGGTGAGAGGATTGGTTCCTTCCATGGTCGGATGTAAGAGCTGTGACATGGTGAGAGGATTGGTTCCTTCCATTGTCAGGTATATGTGTAGATGGCACATCCAGCATGAAAAAGGGTTGGCTCTATGGAGGCTCATCTAGTATGAAAAAGGACTAGCTCTGAGTAGCTTCCACATCTGGTATGAAAAAGGACCAACTCTGTGATGCCTCATCTGGTATGAAAAAGGACCAGCTCTGTGATGCCCTACCTAGTATGAAAAAAGACTAGCTCTAGGAAGGATCATCTAATATGAAAAAGGACTAGCTCTGAGTAGCTGCCACATCTGGTAAGAAAAAGGACCAGCTCTGTGATGCCTCATCTGGTATGAAAAAGGACTAGCTCGGTGATGCCCTACCTAGTATGAAAAAGGACTATCACTGGGAAGGCTCATCTAGTATGAAAAAGGACTAGCTCTGAGTAGCTGCCACATCTGGTATGAAAAAGGACCAGCTCTGTGATGCCTCATCTGGTATGAAAAAGGACTAGCTCTGAGTAGCTGCCACATCTGGTATGAAAAAGGACCAGCTCTGTGATGCCTCATCTGGTATGAAAAAGGACCAACTCTGTGATGCCCTGCCTAGTATGAAAGAGGACTGGCTCTGGGAAGGCTCATCTAGTATGAAAAAAGACTAGCTCTAAGTAGCTGCCTCATCTAGTATGAAAAAGAACTAGCTATGAGATGATACATCCAGTATGAAAAAGGAATAGCTCTGTAGAGGTTCCTATGAAGAGAAGAATCAAGAGATAGCACCTGTGATGATGCCCAGTGATGATCCAGATCGAGTGATGATGATCCAGATGTAGTGATGATGATCCATATCGAGTGATGATCCAAATCCAGTGATGATGCCCAGAGATGATCCAGATCAAGTGATTATCCAAATCCAGTGATGATTCCCAAAGATGATCCAGATCAAGTGATGATCCAGATCCAATGATGATGTCCAGTGATGATCCAGATCTAGTGATGATCTAGATCCAGTGATGATGATGATCCAGATCGAGTGATGATCTAGATTCAGTGATGATGATCCAGATCGAGTGATGATCCAAATCCAATGATGATGATCCAGATCGAGTGATGATCCAGATCCAGATGAAGATGACTTGAAGATGAATATAACGAGAACTCAATGATGATCCAGATGATATAGAGAAGAAGATTTGTGCTGATAAATTGTGTCGAGAGAATACCTTCCTAGTTAAGAGGGAGTGTTGATGTATTTGTAACTTCAGAATGTATTCATCCGTATTTCTTATGTATTGTAACCCGATGTTTATTCTGGGATGTATTGTAATGTATTTGAGTCATTCCATACCCCGATGTTTATTTCAGGAAGTTTCTATAATGAGAAAGTCATGTCAAGTCATTGTGGGTAACCCTCCTATTGGTCAAGGGTTAAAGTCCCCACAGTTGTGGGGCCCTTAGGTTATTAGACTATTCTAGAGAAGTAGACCCTAGGTGAGTCATTGTAAGTCGGGGAAATATTCCCCACCATTGTGTTACCCTCCTATTTGTCAGAGGAGGAAAATTCCCCACAAGTGGTGGGGCACTAGGGTTAATAGACACTCCTAGAGATGTCGGCTCTAGTAAGTAATTTTTAAGTGAGGCCAACATGTTGGAGTGGGTTCCAAGAGAATAGAAGAATATAAATAGAGAGTGAGACCCTTTCTATTTATCATACTCATACACACACACTCACTCATTCAGGCACATGAGTGAGAGAGGAGAAGCTCTCTCAGTGTGAGAGAGAGAGACTGCTGCTGTCGAGAGATCACTTACTATTTTGGGGCTTTTCTATTTTGGTGTTGATTCTATCTCTAAGGAAGTTCCAGGGTTTTCACCATTTATGGTTTCCCTGAGGATAAACATTGTGTTCATTGTCTCTTGTGTTTGATTGTTGTGCTTGTTATTCTCTCAGTTAAAGATCCTAATGTTATGCTAGCTTAATGATAAAATTATAACAAGAATCTGAATAGATTTTGTTGGGATTTGACTCCCAACCTTTTTCATCTCCAGAAAGCAGTACACAGTTATGTACTCATCTATGGTCAGCCCATCTCCTATCCCATGAGATCATAGGTTCACCATCTCTCCTCGTCGGGACAAACCGGTGATGAAATATATGTCCTCAACCTCAAAGCTGAGCGACATCCCATCTATCTGAAATGTTTCAGATTCTAGATCCCAATAGTGCACCAGTAGCTGGAGTAGTCTTGGTTTGGCCCTCAGGCTACCAAGACACCAAAACTTGTATAAGCCACATGCCCGTAATGCTTGTTGGGCCATGAGATCACCTTTCAAAAATTCCTCAACTTCACCATGCTCTCTTTCTCTCCACTCTAGCACCATCCTGCACAAAAACCAAGTTTGTTTATCAGTCTTTGCCCTTTAAAACCTTTTTTGCATCCCTATATGTGATTGTTCTCAAAACAGCCGCGTATGCACATGAATTTCGGTGCATTTTTCACGTATGGCGAGCCCTATACGCAGAAAAAGGCCCAATTTTTGTGTGGGCAGAAAGGCACAAGTTTGGATGGCTCAAAAAATAAAATAGACCATGAAATTTCAAAACATTTGCATGAAAATGAAAGAGATGAGCATGAGAATATACCTAGATCAAACGGGGAGAGATTCCACTGGGAGATGCTCCCGGAATTCGCTTCTGAAGTTCTGAGCTCAAATGCACTATGTTGGGTAAAAATTTCAAATGGTATGAAAATTTTAAAATTTTTCACTATTTATATAAATTTTTACCCACTTTCTATAGTTTTTGACCATTTTTTACTATTTGAACTAATTTGATGTTGTAGGAATCCATTTTGAGTGCGGTTTGACCGTGGCTTTGATCCGTTCATGCCTACTATAGGTATTATGTCTAAAATGGCATATAGGTTAGGTTTCACATCCGTTTGCACTTTGCATAACCTTATGACCATTTCATTTTAACCTTAGGTACGAACCCATTCCATCTTATCACGAAACCTTCTTGCTGCTTTTAGAAGTAACATGTTGTGAATGGTAGAGCTTTACCATACATGGGTACCCTAGTTAGATCCTATTTTGCATTTGGTACCCATGCCAACATTTCTCCTTGAGGGTGTGGGATTCCTTTGTATAGTACCGCCATGAATTTGAGCAAGAGATTCATACTCCTCTTGACCTTTGCTGGCCATTTCCCTAGGACTCCCTTGTATATGTCAAGTTGTAATTGCATCATCATGAGATTTTCTTTCCTTATTAAGCCTTATGTTGGCTTCCCTAACTTTGATTATCATCCATATAGCCCGAGCTTGTCTCGTGTCTAGCCAAGCAAAGCCTTTTTATATATCTTTTGTAGCTTGATTTCCCATTTTTACCAGGAGGGGACTTTCCTCTAAGTGTCATTATCCTGCACATGTTTCCTTGCATTGAGCATAGGTATGTTCCACTACTTGGAACTAGGTTGTTTTCCCCTTGATACTCATCTCCTCCTAGACTTGTAACTATAAAGCACTTTTATTCTTTTTCAAGCTTTTCAAAATATCTGAAAAAAGTCCAAAAAAAAATCAAAAAACTAAAAATCCAGATAGGAAAAGATGTTATATTTGGCAGTAGTCGAGTTGTGTCGCCTTTGAATAGAGAACTGTATATCACATATGTTGGGGTTAGTAGTTTGACTTTAGGCTCTGTACTCATTTTTCTAAGTTTATCTCCACTGACTGGTTAAGCTTCCAGTCCCTATGGAACCTTTGTTGATGCCTCATGCATCATAGAGATGTCCCAGTTTTGTATATCGAGTCTATGCTACCTCCATTCAGTCACCATTTTCCTTTATGCTCTTGTTCGAAGGAAGTTGAAACCTGAGTCGGACATTCCTCAGTTTTCTTGACTTTGCATGTTGGTCATTCCTGGTACTATTACTAGTTCATGCACATCTTGATTGAGTCCTTCCACATTATACAACATTGTTGAGTACCTTGTGTTGGTTAATGGGGGATGCCTTAATACTGTCCTTCTAGTGGATTACATCCCATCGACTTCAGATCATTTATTCTGGGATAGGAATCTAGAGTCATTTGAGTGCCTTGAGACTTACAGTCATCAGTGGTAGGTTCTCTCGCCATCGACAGTTTTGGGAATACATCAATGTCCCTTGATCAATGGATTCTTCCAAGTGTTCGACCTCAACACATTTATTCGCACTTGTTAGATTGCACCTAGTACCTTGATTCCCATTTTCATTATTGGTGGGTGATCTCGCGTCTGTTAACGGTATACATCAATAACCGGTAATCAGACGATGGAATACTATGTTCGACCTCGACACCTCTATTCACATAGTAGGACATGTACTCGTAGCGGTTTGTGTATAATAATTTCCAGATTGGTGACATTCCACATATGCTACCTCCTTGATCGTGCCAGTGTTCATGAGATTTCAGCTCTCGTGACTTGATTCTAGTGTATGTCAGATATCTTTAGCCATTATGGAGATATTGATCCATTGTATATCTTTGGCTTTCATGGAGATCTTGATCCTTTGTATATCTTCATCATGGATATTCTGATCTATTATATATTGTACGCGGCGATGACCACACATGTCACATTTGTATATCATGCATATTCATGGCCATTGTACTCTTATGTATCAGTGACTACTATATGTATTTGCAGTCATATGCAGAGATTGACTATTGTACTATACTGTTGGATGGTTGGTTCTTCCACCTGGCTTCTAGGATGGATTTATAATGTATTTCAACCATCATGTTACCCATCTGACCTCAAACATTAGGGGGCATCTGTTACAGTTGATTTTACCACACATGGTTGATCACACATTTATGGCCTTCCCTATCCCTCTCCAGACTCTTTGGACTCCATGGACTATTTTTGTACCTTTGATGTTTCCAATATCATCCATAAAAATACCTATTATTTGTTGTACTTGACTTTTAATCCCTTTATCACGTATATACATGGATATTACCCTTAAACCTGCATACATCGGGGTGTGTGCATAAATCCAAATATTTTGGGAGTTTTCCTTAATGTGGATCTGAGTCACTTGTCTCTTGGCCTTCCATATTCCTTGAGATCGCTCAGATTTGACCTTCCATTACCCCATTGAAGCACTATATAAGGAACCCCTTGGATACATTGAGGGAGATGAATTGAAGAGCAAGAAAACTATAGTCCATTATCGTCGTAGCTTGCTTGTACTTGAGTTTGCACCCCTTTGTCCCTTGGAGCACTTTTTGTTCTTCCCAAGCTTGCCTTTCCTTGTGAGCTTCCTATTGAAAGATGGAGGATTGAGGTGGTGGAGTCCCAGGTGGAGGATTCAGTTTCTCCGGTTCGCAGATGTGCCGACAGAGGTTGTCACTTGTGTAATCTCTAATTTTATTAATAGAAACATATTTTCATGTCCAATAATGTGCATTTAAATGAATATTGAATCCATGGAGGTGTTTAATTTCTTATGCATTATTGATTATATATTCTATAGTAGGCCTGACACTATATTATATAGCATGCTTGCCTTGTTTACTGGTGTTTAGAGTAAATTGCTAAAGCAAGAGGGATTGGAAAAAGCTCAACAGGGATCTACTTCAACAGTCCGGAATAAGGTATGTTTCGTGATCCTTTAGTGTTAGATGTTGTATTTCTCTTGCATATTGGGAAGGTATTTATTTCTGCGGTTTCTATGTCTGTTGTGGTACACCCCAAGCCATAGGAAGTTTTCTCCATAACAAATGTGGAGGAGTTTCAACAGAAAGAGAAGAAATTGGCGGAGTTTCGATAAAGAATGTGGCAGAGTTTCAATAGAAAGCAAAGAAATTGGTGGAGTTTTAGCTGAAAGCAGAGAAATTGGCGAAGCTTTGACAAAGAATGTTGTGGAGTTTTAGCAAAAAGCATAGAAATTGGTGGAGTTTCGGCAAAGAATGTGGCAGAGTTTCAGCAGAAAGAGGAGAAATTGGTGGAGTTTCGGCAAATAATGTGGAAGAGTTTCAACAGAAAGCATAATTTTGTTAGCATCCAAACCAAATGGCTTTGACAAAAATATGATATTTCCTTCACTACTTCTTGTAGAGGGATGTTCAACGACTAGAGGGGACTATCTTCATTTCCTGCAATCATGTGACTTGATTCGATTGTTTTGTTGGTCCCCCATATTTAAATCCTTGCATAAAAGTCTTGTACAAAAACTATCAAAATGAACTAACAAAGATCATCAGATAGTCTAATAAACCTAAAAATTAACCAAGAAAGACAATTAAAATTAAAAGAAATTATTTATGCACAATTTTGCAGGAACATGATACAACTCCTGTTCTTTTACGAATTGACAATTCGAATTAAAAGCAACACAAGAGGTGAATGCATCCTTTGAAAGTGGCTTATGATAGCATCACTATGTTGCTGACCATTAAAAAATAATGGTGTCTATTTTTCATCTATTGTGGTCAATCGAACAATTCGATTATCAAACATTTTGTCCACCTTATATGGTCCCAACCATCTTGTGCACAATTTTCCTTTAAATTCCTTCTTGATTTGTGAATCATACAATAAATCCCAAACTCCTTCCTGAAACACCTTCTTTTGAATAAACCGATCATGCCACCTATAACGTTGCTGTTGAATTACCGAAGTCTAATGTACATCGGTTGTGTGTTTCTCGTACAATTTGTTTAACTGATTAAACCGATATTCCCAGGATTCTCTGAAATCTATATTTTCTTCCATGGAAATTATTAAGGTCTTAATTTCAACTCAACAGGAAATACAAGATTTTTTCCATATACCAGCTCACAAGGGGATTTTTTCACTAGGGAAAGAATCCTCAACAAGGCTTCAAATTACAACAATTAGGAGAATAATGAACTAGTTTTACTTTTGCAATAAGTTAAATCCAATCTACTATTGTATGGAAATTTGTTCTGCAATTAAAACACTATGAAACAATCTTTTCATTCAATAAAATCAAGCATCTCAGCAACAGATCGAACTAATCCAATGCCTTAAAAATATCAATGAGCCACGTAGATGAATAGGTTGACCTCTCTTGAAATGACCTCGAGCTGGTTCCCAAAATAAGTGGAACTGTATGCCCATACATTTCCTTTCCGATCTGTAGCAGCAGGCTGAGACACCCAAATCCTTATGTATTAGTAGCCTGATACACCTTAATCTTCGTGTATCGACAAGATTTTTTATCCAAGTTTCTTGTAGCCTTTAAGTGTCTTCATTAATCCATCACATGCTAGCTTATTCAGGAAACAAAACCCAAAAACAAAGATAAATTTAAGCATTAATTTTGACAGAATAAAGATGAAGTATACATGCTCATAATCATACTTTTTCTTAGAGAAAATACAATTTTGGTTGTAATAATAAAGGAACATAGGGAAAAAGGTCCACGGAAAAAGAAAACAAAAAGTTTCAGTTTTAGTACCCAACATTAGGGATATGCATTATTTATGATTTATATTGTTTAGATTTCATTTTTTGTCAATGTTGCAGATTGTTGGGTGAATTTCTATTACCACCATCAAATAATTTACCACACACATGTCGAGAGGTATTCTTGATTATGAAAGAAATTGGAATGAAGTATCAAGTTATTAATGCATGTCCTATTATATATTATGGACAATATGCATCATAAAACAAATGCACACAATGTGAAATTAGTAGATATCGAACTGATCAATTAACAAAAATTATGCCTTGCAAAGTTCTTTGTTATATTCCCACAATTCCATGTTTCCAGCGACTATTCAGGTTCCAAATTATATCATAGTTTATGGATTACCACGCAAAGAACATAAGTGAAGATGGTTTTCTTTGAATGTCTACAGATGGTTATGCATTGAAGAACATCGAAGAAAAATGACCAATTTTTAAAGATGAACCTCGTAATGATAGAATTGCATTAGCAGTTGATAGTTTCAATCCATTTGGAGAGCTTCGTTCTATTTACTCAGTGTGGTCTGTTTTCATCATAAACAATAACCTTCATCCTTGGATGTCGATAAATAGAGAGCACACAATGTTGGAAATGATTATTCCAGGTATTTTTTGAAAGTAATTATATTATTTCATTTATTTGTTTCATTGTTGCATGAGAACACCTTTTATATATTGGGACACATAACTAAATAGAATTGTATGTTGAATCAATTAGGTAAGTACCAAGTTAAATATATGAATGTATATATTGAGCCTCTTATCAATGAACCATTGAAGTTATTGGTTGGCATCACTATGCATGACATCTCTAGACAAATATGGCATAAACAATTTTAGTTCCATCTCCAGACAAATATGGTAGAAACATTTTTGTGGTATGTAACTTTATGTTGCACTTTAAAATTATATGTTTTCAAGGTAAATATCATGCATTTTAGTTAAATTAATAGTATTTTGATGCTATAACATTAATACATATTACAAATAAAGGAAAAATTTGCATGTCCAGACCTTGGTCCTAGGATAAAATATCGTCGTTCAAGAGGTTTGCGAAAGGAGCTGTTTGATGAGTGTAGGCACTTCCTCCCTAAGAACCATAGGTATCGAACTACAGAGAAAAAAAAATTCAATGGTAAAGAATACAATGGAAAGAAACCACGAAGAATGTCACCTCACCTATGGAAGTTGGAATATAATAGAAATTGTCGAGGTATGCAAATTGTATATGTAGCATATAAATATGTAATATTATGAATTTTATATTTTTGCTGAATTTTCTCTACCATGGGTGTCATCAATTATTGTAAATGTGTTTTGTTTATGTTTAATGAATGTCGTTAAGGCATGAATGGGATTCCTTGAGGAATGAAGAGTTATCCCATACAATTCAATAGGTTTCCTTACTATGAGGAACTACAAATGGCTCATTTGTTCGATACAATGCATATTGAGAAGAATGTAATAGAAATGATATGGTGAATATTAGATGGAAGGACTGACAAAGATAAAATTGGAAAAAATTGTAGTGACATTGCAAAAGCCAATCACGCTTTGCAAAGTGTAATTAATTCCAATGCTGGATATGGGGACCAAAATATTAGTCTTCCATGGTTATTGGTAGAGAAACAAATCAAAGTTATAAAAGAGGTCAGTCAGAAAATAAGGTTTCTGACGGGGTTTTCGTCGAACATACAAAATATCTTAATGAAAAAAATGATTTTGGTGGTGTTCTAATTATTTACATATATAATTTCCATTTAGTAGTTATTTTTAGTAATTGTTGTCTCTTATTTGGAAATAAATAATGATTTGATTTTTGTTACAGTACGTTCTACCTCTATCTCTCCCAGATAGCTTTGATGATAACATAAAACAAGTCATATACGATCTTGGTAAATACATGAGGTAAGTAACAATTTATATGCATGAAAATGTTTGTTCACTTTGTTGCATAGATTATTACATATTGTGTTTTACAGCGTGTAACTTTATTATATGTGCCTCAAAATTGTTGATCATTGTTACTTTCTTGCATCATTTGTAGGTGGATGTCATATAAATAAATCCATAAAGAAGATATTAGGTATTGGAAGAGAGATATTGCTTGTCTAATGTGTGAAATGCATTAAGTATTTACCTCCAGAATTTATCAATGCATAAGAACACTATCTCATACACCAAGTTGAGAAGATTGAATTGTGTGGACCTCTACACACAAGGCCAATGCGGATGGTGGAAAGGCATTTGAATTCATTAAAGGATTTTGTTAGACAAAGAGCACGTCCTAAGGGTTCTATGGTGAAGGGATATACGGTATCTAAATACATGGTGTACATTAGTTATTATCTTCCAAATTTATCAAAAAACATCAATCTGCCTCGCATTTGGCATGTCAACTCCATCAACAAATTTGAAGGGGAGGTCTTGTTAGGGAAAGGTAGAATGAGGAAAGTGAAAGGTAATGAGATGGTGTAGATTTAATTTATTATATAAATAATATTTCAATTTATTTTATATATATATATATATATATATATATATATATATATATATATCTTACTCATGTGATTTTTATTATTCCATCAGTATTTTAAGGTAAACTTAATTTCCTTTAATGATAGCTAATTTAGAATTCTTAATTGTTATTTTTTCATGTAGTTGGTCATGAGTGCATGCACTACATTTATACATTGAAACCAATCTTGATTGGATGGAGGAATGGATATAACAATGTACAAAATTCTATGGTACCTTATCATGGGAAGGGGTGAGTAAATTGATTAAAACAGTGCATCGTCATCGAGAAAAATATCCCAATGAACTTACACAAAGGGGAATTGATTTAGCATGTGGTTTAAAAGATAAAAAGGGAATTATATTCGCCCTTCTCATTTTTTTTGTTGTTTCCCATTATATCAATGTATTTCCTTTATTTATTTATTTTATATATTTATTTACTGAGACAAGCATGATGTAGTTGATGCACCACAATGCTATGTGGTGCAATAGTCGTTAATTTCGCATCAAAAAGTTGGATGACAAGAAGAAAACATTCGATTATGTGATAACTGCAGTTTTTCGAGTTACTAATGTTTCCTCTAGAAGTGACAAGCATCCAAAAGTATCTAAAAATAGGTATTATGGTTATTTGGAATATATAATTGAGTGTGAATTTAATTCCTTTAAAATAGTTATGTTTGAGGTCAAATGGTACAAACTACGAATGAATGAACGTGATCCTAAAAGAACTGTTATTGAGCATGTTGAAAATGGATTTACCATGGTTAATACAAGGGCACTTGAACCGAGTATAGAACCTTATGTTCTTCCAAGTCAATGTGAGCAGGTCTTTTACTCAGAGGTTCTAGGTAAAGTAGGTTGGTCATACATTGTTAGATATGATCCAAGAGGAAGACCGGCCAAGTATAATGCAGAGAAAGAAGACAATGTTGAAGAAGAAGGTGATGCAGATCAGGAGCATTTGGCCACCGCAAATGTGTTAGATAAAGAATTCGATCAATAATTTGATCATCCAAATGACGTTGCAGACAATGTAGTACTCAGTGATGATATTGATGATGAATATATAACCGAATATGATGTTGATTATGTGTTGGTATGATTGGTCCTTTCAACGATATCGACTCCGATCCTGATCATGATGATACTAATTATGAGTCAGCTGAAGAATATGATGATGATATTGACGATGATTCGTCATCATCAATGTTATAATCATCATCATCATCATCATCATCATCTTCATCTTCATCTTCATTTTTACCATCATCATCAGCAGCATCCTCATCCTCCTCCTCATCATCATCATCATGTTCATCCTCATTGGAATAATCACAATCACCATCATATTCATATTTATGATAATCAATGGTATCATCATAATCATCATCATCATCCTCATTAGCATCAGCATCATCTTCATTTTTATCATCATCATCATCATGTTATTGAAAATAAGACAAGTATGTTATTGAAAGACATTGTCCATTTAATTAATACCTTAATCCAAATATAGGACATCTTCATATATACTCTAAGCATCATAGTATA
>LPNX010242742.1:24230-74263 GCA_001517045.1 Pseudotsuga menziesii | reverse complement strand
TATCAATTCCAATTTTGATTTTACAAAAATAGAGTGCACGCGAGCCCACGCGAGAGTATTCTCCCACTGAAATTGTTTCTCAGTTGATCAGTCATCTGATCTCTCTCTGAGAATGCACAATATCTCATCCAGCATGGTGCCCATCATTGTGAGGAGGAGGAGGAATAACTGACATGTGAATTTGAAATATAGCCTTTTAAGCATCCTCTATTTAAAGCATTCTCCCTAGGGAAATTGACGGAATTCGAGGAGCTACCTCGATAAGTAGTATGAGGATTCAACATTGATCTCTTGGATCCTCGATGTGGTGGTTTCAGTGTCGCATGGAGTTTGATCCGTTGAACTATTCTAATTTCAAATCTTTAATAGGTACATGTTTGATTCCCTAGATTTTATGCTTGACTATTTCTATTCAATATTGAATTTTGTTGAATGTCCATTTTGGAAGGAACATGGTGAGTAAGTAAGTTTCCTTAGTTATGGTGAAAATGGCAAGGGATAGATTGTTCTACACAAGTCACTCCAGGGTTTTATTTTCATGGATTCCACAAGTTAGTAGCTCTTAAAAAAAATTATATGGTGCACTAGAAGACACTAACCTCTACATTCTATAAAAAAAACTATTTCATGATTATTTCATTAAGACTTTCAAAGGTTGTACCCAAAAAATACATACCATTTTTTAGAAATGATCACTTAGATAATTATAAAAAATAAATAAAATTACTAATTTTATTGTAAAAAAACAGTGCTGCACTAATGCTATATGTTCTCTACAAGCCTACAATTTTTTGTATCCTAAAAAAATCATTTAGGCCCTCAAAGGTTGCACCTACAAAAACATATACCTTATCATTTGTCTGAAAAATAAAAAATGACTGTTATAAAAAATGAAACTTGACATAGTTATGAACATTTCCAATACATAAAACTTATATATTCGGAAACATGATTCAATTTCCTACATTTCATCTTTTTTATTCAAAGCAATATATTTTGTGTAAGTATTTCAAAAAAAAAAAAATTGAGGGATGCTTGATTTTTCAGTTTTCTATTGCATCTAACGTGCCCCTCATTAGCTTTCACTCACCCATATATGTATGTATGTATGTATGCGTGTGTGTGTGTGTGTGTGTGTGTGTGTGTGTGTGTGTATGTACATGTGTGTGCGCACACACACATGTCTACTAGTTTTTATAGGTTGATTCCTTCATTTAGTCACTCAAAGGCTGCACCCACAAAGACATATATACCTTATCATCCCCCCCACCCCCAAAGTACATGTGAGAAAATATCAAACTTGAGATAGTTATGAAAATTTCAACATATAAAATTTATATATTGGGAAACATGATTCAATTTCCTACATTTTATTATTATTTTTTATTTTAAAAGCAAGATTCAATGTGTATGTATCTCAAAATATCCATGTAATTTGAGGGATGCTTGTTTTTTTGGTTTTTTGTTACATCTAACACGTCAAAAAAGACCCTCATTAGCTTGCACCATCATGTATTTAGTATTTGAAGTTTAAAGATAACTCACTTATTAGATATACATATAGTGGTTTTGCATGCAACATTGATGATAGGAAGAGTACTCTTAGATATGCATTTCATTTGGTAACAAGTTTGATCTCATGGGCTTCCAACCCATTGTTAGTACAATATCTTTAGAAAAAGGAAAATATGTGGCAGCAACTTTAGCATCATCTCAACTAACTTGGTTGAGAAGAGTCTTGAGTCATCTTGCACATCAAGAGAAGGATCCAAATCCTATATTTGTGATAATAACTCAACAGGAGCTTAACCATTCTTTTATCTAAGAATCATGTGTTTCACCACAAAAGTAAAGACATCTGTGTTTCACCACAAAAGTAAAGACATTGACACTAGCTATCGCTTCATATGCAAGCTTGTGAACAATGGACACATCAACTTATATCCTTGTGGATCTAAGGACCATCTAGTAGATATCTTGACCAAGTTGTTAGCAAGCAATAGTTTTGAATTTTAGAAGTGGCACTTAGGCATTGTTTTTGTTGATGTTTGTAATGGTTGTAATTAAGGAAGAGTGTTGAATATCCTAATTATTTCCATTAGACATTATGAGTTAATATTTGATGTACTGAAGAATAATTACTTGATTGTGCATTTATTAATGAAGTTGGTGGAGAAGACATGTCAATAGTGAAGACTTCTCAAAATCTAGTTTTGTATTGCCTATAGTGAAGAAGATCTAAAAATGCTCCATAGGTTCGGTGTATATTGCTTTGTCTTTGCTTTGAATCTTCACAATGATTAACAAGTTTGTTAAGTTTTTTTTCTCTCTAATTACTTATTACAATAGAGCTATTAATTATTGTAGGGCAGCTTCATACTCTATAGCATCCATGAACAGAATCCATATAAATGTAATTTAATCCTTCCAAAAAATAGTATAAAAAAATGACAATATTATAAGAGAAATATAAACATAACTTTAAAAATAGATATTTAGAAAATGACAAATGAATGAGAAGTTTCTCTTTTTATAAGGAAAAGTGATGACCAAATATATGATTCACACGAAACCACAGTAAATAATTTTCATATTGTTGTACTATATGAACAAAAATAAAGACCCAATTACACCTAAAAATACATCACCTTATCAACTTCATCAAAATAATACGATGAACACAAGCCAGCCTTAAAAATTTAAAATGATAAAAAAATAAAATGTGTAAATAAAGCGTTGGATTAATACTAGGATACATTGACCTCTTCTCCATTGTTCTTTCCACTTGTTTTTTAACAATTATATCAATAAAACTAATTATAATTTATTCAAATTTTTCTAGTTGTGGCGCTCACGCCTCTAGCGACAAAACTATTTGAAGTGTAGTGCCAAGGTTCATCAAAGCATCCTTGACGCTCACATAGTGTTACTACGGACAACTCGCTTAATTATAATGTGTTTACTCATGCGTTCCAGTTTCCACCGAATCAAAAGCCATTGATTTAAAATATCTTCCAAGTTTCCTTTATCTTTTAGGTTTTCCTTTTTCTTTCAGATTTCCGTTTCTTTTCCGCAGGGCGCGATGGACTTTGGTCTGCGCGTTGTTGAATTCTATGCACAATATAAAATACATTTGTTTTCTAGTCCCATCCAACGAGCAGGGAAGGTTTGCTTTGAAGGTAACTATTACGTAGAGTTTTGGTTTGGTTCGTCTACGTAAAACACATTCTATTTTTATTTTGTGTCACTCTCCATATCGTTGGCACAATTTTATTTTGGTTTTATTTTTCTTGCTCAAGGCCCTCTACATCTTTTCACTGCCATTTCCTTAAACCGCAGCTCCAGCGGAAGGAACACGGATGAGTGAGATGAAAGCAAAGCAATGCAATGGGATGACCTCACACCAACTTCAACAGCTTACAGCCAGCTTGCACCATCGCATACGCTAATGATTCCCATGGATCAGGTCGTCTTACTTATCACTCACTCAGCTATATATTCATTCATGCAAGCTGCGTCAAAGCTATCAACGGTATAAAACAACGGTCATTGTGTGGGAGATTGAAGAGAAAATGGGCGACTCAGTAATGCAAATTACATTCATTCTTATGCTAATCTTGTTTTCGTTAGCCATGGAAGCGCAAGGGAAGACGAGACATTATAAGTTTGAAGTAAGTTTGCTCATGCTTTAATATTCATTCACTCACTCACCATGGATCATAGATTTGTTTCATAAATACAATTGAATTCTGTGGTTTTCTTTTATTTCAGGTGGGACTGAAGAATGTCAGTCGTTTATGTCACACAAAGCCCATAGTGACAGTGAATGGAGAGTTTCCGGGTCCAACAATATATGCAAGGGAAGGAGATACTGTCATAGTCAACGTCACTAATCATGTCAAATATAACGTTTCCATACACTGGTAATACCATGCATCATCTCGCTTTTGCATTCGATTATTCTTTCAAATAGTTAATATTTCCTGCACACAAAGTGGTTGTATATTTGAGATGATAACTGGTTTCTGAAAAGTAATGAAATATAAAAATGTTAAACTTCAGGCACGGGGTTAGGCAGCTCCGCACAGGTTGGGCTGATGGGCCAGCGTATATAACTCAATGCCGCATTCAAACAGGGCAGAGCTACGAGTACAACTTCACGGCACACTGTGGTGGCATGCTCATATACTCTGGTTGAGAGCTACTATTCACCGAGCCATTGTTATTTTACCCCCTAAACATCATTTATATCCCTTCCCCAAGCCCCACAAGGAGATTACCCTGCTTCTAGGTACAGTAAGTTGAATTCAGATTCATTAGACAATAGTATTTGACGTTTAATTGTCATCCAAATAAGCAAACTTCTTGGATTTCCTACCGGTTCAATTATTGGTGCAGGAGAATGGTGGAATGCGGATGTGGAAGCTGTTATCAATGAAGCGCTTAAAGCGGGAGGAGCACCCAACGTGTCTGATGCTCATACCATCAATGGAAAGCCAGCCAGGGCCACTCTTCAAGTGCCCTACCAAAGGTAAATATTACTTAAAAAAGACTTAGAATGACATAATTATTATTAGGGAATACTGTCATTGAAATCTGACATGATCTGATTCGGGATCAATATTGCAGACACTTTCGTGGTTCCAGTGGAGCATGGGAAGACTTACCTTCTTCGGATCATCAACGCTGGTCTCAATGATGAGCTCTTCTTTGATGTTGCAAACCATCACCTGAAAGTGGTGGAGGTGGACGCGGTGTACACAAAGCCAATGGTGACGAAATCAATAGTAATTGTTCCAGGCCAGACCACAAATGCGTTGCTCCACGCCAACAGAGGGAGTGGCAGGTATTTCATGGCTGCTCGCGCATTCATGGATGCGCCCGTTGCCGTCGACAATAAAACTGCCACAGCCATTTTGCAGTACGTTAATTCCAATTCCAATTCCACTGCAGATTTCGTTGTGATGCCCAGCATTCCTTCCCAGAACGATACCTCCTTTGCCACCAATTTCAGCAACAATCTCCGGAGCCTCAATTCCCCCCAATTTCCCGCAAAACTACCGCGGAGTGTAGATCGACATCTCTTTTTCACAGTGGGTCTTTCCCTGGACTCGTGTCCCACTTGTGACAACGGTAACGGTTCCCGTGTATCTGCATCCATTAACAACATAAGCTTCGTTATGCCTAAGGTTTCTCTTCTGCAAGCCCATTTCTTTAATATCAGCGGTGTATTCACCACTGATTTTCCCGACAGGCCTCCCATGTCTTTCAATTATACAGGCACTCCACCACAAAACCCAATGACATCCAAAGGAACCAGACTCAGTCGGATTCCCTTCAACTCAACGGTGCAGTTGGTACTTCAAGGCACCAGCGTGCTGACAGTGGAGAATCATCCACTCCATCTCCATGGCTTCAATTTCTTCATTGTTGGAAGAGGATTTGGAAACTACAACCCTAAGAAAGATCCTGCCAACTTCAATCTCGTAGATCCTCCCGAGCGCAACACTGTCGGCGTGCCCACCGGTGGCTGGACGGCTATCCGATTCAGAGCCGACAATCCAGGTAACCTAAACGGCCTGTACTTATTGTTGTTTCTTTATTGTGGACCAGAACGTTCTGAAGGATATTTCTTTATTATTATTGATTGAACAAATGATTGATGAGGTAATGCAGGTGTTTGATTCATGCATTGTCATCTGGAGGTGCACACAACGTGGGGACTGAAGATGGCGTTTGTGGTGGAGAACGGAGACGGACCCAACCAGTCGATCTTGCCTCCTCCCAAAGACCTTCCAAAGTGCTAGCTGTTGTTATATTTCCCTCCTCCCAAAGACCTTCCAAAGTGCTAGCTGTTGTTATATTTCTAATGATAGCGCTAGTACACTAGCTACATGATCCATAACGGCAATTAGCAATGCTCACGCTCCTGTTCTCCACGTTACATACAATTACACCATGTCAGATTGTATTACATATTTCATTAGTTACCTGAACCACCTTTTAGCATTTGTTTGGTTAGGAGGTGTCACAACATTAAGAGGAACTTCTTTTCCAACGGTGCAAAGCATGTTATGATGTTTTCAGTTGCTGTTTACCGTGTTTTTTTTGGGATAGGTGGTATCTGTATCTTCACTACACTTCTATATGTTGTTCTAAACTACCGGCGTTGGAAATTATTTTCAATTGAAGGTTTCTGACAATTTTCTAGTTCATTTCTCTCAATTTGGAATAGCTCTTGAGAAGATTTTGTCCTTGCTAAGATTTTCCTACTTTCAGTTTATTTGGGTTTAGGCTGTGATTTTCTGCAATATTGGACAAAATATTGCACAAAAACATGTACTCAAATGTTACGTATTAAGTTTTTTGCTTAATTTAAAATGTTCCTTATGAGATGGTGAAACACCCTTCCTAGGTTTCAATTGATTCTTTCAAATGATATTTGTCTCAAGAGAAGAGTCTATTTATTCACTAAATCTTACAGATGTTATCATGAGTTGGACATTTTCACGATGTAGTAAATATCTATAACTTGGTATTAATGTGATCTTTATATAATTTCCTTATCTCTTGGAACACGCCAAAGGTCACTTAAATGCTGATATAAAAGGTCGCAATGGGAAGAGAATCCGAGATGTGAAATTATTGCATTTGAAAGATTTTGTCTTTCGAGCGCGTGATATTGACAATCATTTAATGATTAAGCAAGATAGTTCATATATATTAATGATAAATATTAAGCGACGATGATATATTTATACCATCATATGAAACCATCGATAAAGTAACAAATGTGAAGTTTACATATTTTGAAGATAACTTAAGGCTGACAATAAGTAAGGGTAACAGTCACTTCTGCGATTAATATGATGACGTAATATATATTATATATGAACTATCTTGCTTAATCATTAAATCATTGTCAATATCACGTGCTCCAAAGACCAAATCTTTCAAATGCAATATATTTTACATCTTGGATTCTGCTCCCATTGCGAACTTTCATATCACCGTTTAAGTGACCTTTTCCGTGCTGTAGGAGATAAGGAAATTATATACAGATCTCATTAATACCAAGTTATATTGACAAACATTTAAAGGAAATCGAAAAATAAGATAAAAATAAATCACTTAAGGCTAACAATGAGTGAGGGTAACAATCACATCTGCTATTAATAAATGATTGTCAATATCGCGTGCTCCAAAGACTAAATCTTTCAAATGCAATAATTTCACATCTCGGATTATGCTCCTGTTGCAACCTTTCATATCACCTTTTAAGTGACATTTTGCGTGTTCCAAGAGATAAGGAAATTATATACAAATCACATAAATACCAAGTTATAGATATTTACTACATCATGAAAATGCCAAAATCATGATAACATCTATAAGATTTAGTGAATAAACAGACCCTCCTATTGAGAAAAAAATCATTTGGACCTCATTTATGATTTTTATATGCACAAAAACTGCACTCGTGAGCGTCTTTACTTCCTCTCTCATGGTTGCCAAAGAAAAAAATCACATCATGGTGATATCAAAGCCCAGAATAGGAAGAGATGGGAAGATAAGTTCGCACTGCTACTTCCAACGAAACGCCTATAGTGTCTGGAGAGACAATGGATTGTTGAAGATCAAAAATTTCTTATTATTTCTCTATTCGCTGCAACTTACATAAGCACTAGCATTATTTGTTTAGCCTTCTTCTCGATTGTTTTCCATCATCATGAGTAATGAAATTGCAACAAATTTATTCTTCAGGATTTCCTAATATGCTACTTTGCTCTTTCTCACAGATGGAGATTTCTCTACACCCAAATTCCCCAACTCAGCATCTTTCATTTCCATCTCTTTTCAGCATCAAGTATTTTACACTGCTAAATCATTCTCCAAACTTGCAAGCTTTTCACCTTTAGATCGATTGCAAATTTAGCTACGAAAACATACTGGAAATGCTTTCAACATGGAAATGTTTACAAATTTAGCTATCGAAATTTATCTTTTCTCTCTTGAGAAGATAATAATAAATGTCCAACATTATCATTGTGTATAACTTGAGTATCGGTTCATAAAAATAAAATAACCTTTGTCCTAATTAAAAGATTTACGATCTCTAAGATTTGAAATTCCAAAACATATTCGCATTTAACATTTAGTTATTTTCAGCTTTCGCTAATATTGTTATTTGCAAATATGTTTTTGTTTACTTTGCAAACAACAGCACTGCACATATTTTAAATTGTTATCATCTCTTTCGTTATTTCCATATGCATTGAAATACTTTATTTAAGTACAAACTGTGAAAATAAAGGGTTGTGACTTATAATGCTCATGTAAATTATATGTCCTTATTGTTATTAATTTCTCTAAATTTAATAATTTATATTTTTTATAAATTTTCTTGGAATATATGCCTATATGTTCATAAAAAATGTAAATATAATGAATTAATAGTACACTAAATGATATCTTAAATTCAGGAAATACTATTATTAAAAAAATGAATGAATCATATTTCTGATTCCAGAAATTATATGTTTTCTAATAACGAACATGCCAAGTTTCGATTTTCAATTGCCCGATCTACAAATATGTGCTTGTTGTTATTAATTTATCAAATTATCATAACTCGTTTTCGTCTACGAATTGGTCGACATTTTCCACAAATTCTACGAATAGAAGCACGAATTTTCATATTTGTGATCCTCCAATTTGCTCATATTACATTTTGTTCCGTGAGAAAGAGAGTCCATTGAATCTATGATTCTCAATCTCTATTAGATGTTAAAAAGGCGATTCAATTGTTTTAAGATTTGTTGCTAAGTCTATATATTATACGTCCTTTGGTTAAATCATAAGCACTTAATTCAACCTTGACCCTATCTCCTGGTAGTATTCGTACAGAATTACGTTGAATCCTACCTAAAATATGAGTCAGAATCTGACATCCATTATTTGTCAGAACTTGAAACATACCGTTGGAGAGTGATTCAGTAACCAAACCTTCCTCATGGATCAAATTCTGTTTGTTCATCGAATCTCCTCCTCTTTTGATAAAAAAAATTGACTAACGTGCTTGAATGAATATGAATGGTGTCTCGAACCAAACTTGCTCTGATTTGAATACTATGGAGATATCTTATAGAATCAATATTTTTGGACAAAATTGAGATCACTTACCATACATAACATAATATTTCTCCTCCAATTTTTTTCTGTCGAGCTTCTCGATCCGTCCAAATTCCTTGGGAAGTAGAAAGAATTATGATCCCCATTCCACCTAGAACTTTTGGAATTTCTCGATAATTGGCATAAATTCTCAAACTAGGTTTGCTGATACATTTTGACATGGTTATATATGTCCTTTTCTTCCTTCTTCGATACTTTGAAGTCGATATAAAAAAAATATTTTTGGCCTTCCTGATGTTTCCTAACATCTTCTATAAAACATTCTCGTAAAAGGATCCTTCCAATGTTCCTGGTAATATTAGTAGCTGTTACTCGAACTGTTCCTTTTTCTACCACATCGGCGTTTCTTATAGAAGTAATTAGATTGGAAATAGTATCGTTTAATAAGTATCTTTTCTAATAAGGAACACCCTATGTTCCAATTTCTGATTCCCCAATTTCGGAAATTATATTTATATATAAATAATAACCCATGTCTATTTAGTTCTTCATTTACTTGTTTTCGATAATGAACTTAGCCTAAATCTGCAAGGTCACTACAAATTTTTGCGAATATATTTTTTCGTCATCGTTCTCCAGTACTAGTCAATCAAGAACTGTTGTTTAAAGTTTAGTGTTTCGATATACAGAATCAAACCAAGCTTAGACACCAAATTTTTGCCAAATTTACAAAGAGACTGATGAAAAATAACACAGAGCTAATTTAAAATAGAAATGAGCTTAGAGGAGGAATAACTTATGCGAAAATTTCGCATTCCAAAATCTCGTAAATAGGAAATATCGGACATTCGGATTTTTGTATATGTCCATTATTGAAAAACATATAAAAAGGAATTTATGCAATCATAAATATTTAGACTTGTGAATGTTGTAAATCTCGTAAATGTGAAGTATCGGACATTCGGAATAGGAACATGGACATGTTCCTATTTGAACACACAAGATTTTTGTATATGTCCATTATTGAAAAACATATGAAAAAGAATTTTTGCAATCCGAAATGTCGCAAAATCAACAAAACTGCCCACTTCACCATGTCGATATACAACATGAAACCAAGTTTGCATAATTCAAAAAGACATAAGTAAAAGTGGTTTCATTCATGCACAATAACATTAGTCTCCACAAATTATACCAATTTACAGGCCAAAGCCCTCACCAAATTTAGACGCAGACTGATCAAAAAGAATGCAGAGTGAGTTTACAATAAGGATGGACTTAGCGTAGGAAGAAACTAAGCGAAAAAAATACCAACAGTGAAAATAAATCCTGAAACACCAAACCACTTTAGCAAAATCGAGGTTTTTCAGTTTCCCATAGCCGAACATCGAAAATCGAAAATAACAATTTTGACATTTCTTTAATTCAAAATACAAAACTTCTGATATCCCAAATGTCAAAAATCGAAAAATTGGTGAATCCCAAATTGGAACATAGGGTGCTCCTTATTGGAAAACATAGGAGATAGGATTTCTGAAATCCAACATGTCAAAAAATAGGAAATCAAAACAACATAGCATGATAGATATGTTCATCCTCAAAGTGTAATTTCGACTCTCCCAAACTAACTCAAGCTAAGTCAAAAAAGTTCAATTGTGAAAAATCTTAATATCGAAACATCTGTCGAAATATCATATATACTATAGCATATATCTTCAAAAATAACAACATAGACTTGTCCCAATTTGAACACGGGATTTCTATGTTTGTTGCAAAATCAAAATTTGGAAGATATCATCTTCCTTATTGCAAAACTTAGAACATAGATTTCCAGTTCCAAAATGTCGAAAATTTGCAATAGGAACATGGACTTGTCTTTTTAAACATGATATGAAATGCTTTGCTCTTCTGACAGATGGAGATTTTTCTACACTCAAATTCTCCAACTCATCATCTTTCCCCCGGCCTATTTTCATCATTAGGTCTTTCATTTCTGATAAACATCGCATTGTATCTTCAATTTTCCTCATGTAATGATGATCTACAAGATATTCTTACAATATTTCATTTTTCACTTTCACTGATAGACCGCCTTTGGTTTCCACATATAAAGAGGCCTTCAGGTAATCACTATTTCTTACTATTTGTCGTGTTCCATTTACGCTCTAAATTTTTGTCAAAAGATTTTGAAATTTGCTAAATTTGCTAAATTTGCAACTATTCCTTCTTCATTTAGTCTACTTATTAGATGGTGAAACATCGTTGCTTCCTTTTAATTCAATGTAACGCTTGCTTTGTTACAAAAATATTGTGGCATGTATTCGTTGTGTCATGCCTGTCAATAAAATATTATGTATTAGTTTTTTTCCTAATTTAAAATGTTCCTTATGAGATGGTGAAACACCCTTTCTGTGTTTCACTTCATTCTTAAAATAGGCATAAACTTATCAAAGGAATAACTTTTGCGAAAATAATAAGAATAGTGAAAATAAGACATTATTTAGACTTCTAACTTTATCATTATCATTTTGTATAAATAACTTTTGTCTAACATATTTAGTTATTCTCGTTGTTATTTCTGATTTTCGATTTCCAATATTTGCGATTGACAAACATATTCGTATTTAACATTTTGTTCTTTTCAACTTTCAATAATATTGCTCTTCAAAAATTTTATTTTTTCCACTTTCCAAACAGCGGCAACATATTTTCAGGTATTTCTTATTTTTGGGGTAGCTGGGTCCGTCAAAAGTATGTCGAGTGGGTACTCGTTGGATGCAGAATTTAATTTTGCATCCAACGAGCTCTCCCAATCGAAATGTGAGTAAAAACACGGGGAGATATGTCGAAAATACAAACAAAAAAAGTAGTTTTTTTTATGATACCTATCCCCAAATTTATATTAAAAAAATGTTTAAGACCTATACGGTATTTCAAATTTAAATAAATTTCATTGGCTAACACATGATGACATGGAATTTGAATTAGAGTTAAAAGGCTCATTTTGAGTTGAAATTTCCTCTAATGGTACTTTATTTATGAATCAGTTTGAAACTTCTTTAAATCTAAATGTACTTCCGTTAGGCTCCTATGATGTGTTAAGTGGAATGGATTGGTTGGAACGGTATAGAGTAGTGCTAAACTATTTTGATAAAACTTTTACCTGCTTAAATAATGAAGGAGAAATAGTAACAGTAAAATGAGATCCTATGAAAAAATTAATCAGAATTTTTTTTGCCTTACAACTGAAAAGGGATGTTCGGAAGGGATGTAAAGATTTTGTTGTAACTATAACTAATGAAGAACACAATAATAAAGAAGACAAACTAAAATTAGAATATATCCCAATCTTGAGAGGATACTCGGATGTGTTTCCGAAGGAAATTTCGGGACTGCCTCCGAAAAGAGAACTGGATTTCACTATTGAGTTGGTACCTGGTGCGGTGCCTAACTCAAAAGCTCCTTACCAAATGAATATCCTGGAGCTTAATGAACTAAAATCACAACTAAAGGAACTGATAGATAAAAATTATATAAGACCAAGTGTGTCTCCTGGGGGAACACCTGTCATCTTTGTTAAGAATAAGGACGATACTTTGCACTTATGCATTAACTATCATCAGCTTAATAAGATGTCAATTAAAAATAGATACCCATTGCCTCGCATAGACGATCTATTCGATCAATTGCATGAAGCAACAATATTTTTAAAATTTGATTTAAGATCCCATTATCATAAAGTCCGGATCAAAGATGAGGATATTTTCAAGACGGCTTTTAGGACCAGATATGGTCACTATGAGTTCGTGGTCATGCCATTTGGGCTCACTAATGCCCCAACTGTCTTCATATGTTTAATGACAACGTATTACATAAATATCTGGATAAATTTTTAGTAGTTTTTATTGATGATATTTTAATCTATTCTAATACTAAAGAAGAGCACGCGGAAAATTTAAAAATTGTTTTACAAATGTTAAGGGAACACCAGCTGTATGCCAAGTTTAGTAAATGCGACTTCTTTAAAGATAAAATATAATACTTGGGTCACGTAATAACCAAAGATGGGATCTCAGTTGACCCAGATAAGATAAACACAATTAAGGAATGGTCGGTCCCAAAGGATGTTACTGATGTGCGATCATTCATGGAGATCACCGGTTATTATCGAAGGTTCATTGAGGGATTCTCAAGGATCACAAATCCCATAACTTCTTTACAGAAGAAAGGGAAGAAATTTGAATGGAATAAAAAATGTTAAGAAAGTTTTAAGAAATTAAAAGAATTATTAACTACTGCACCAATTTTAAGAATTGTTGATCCTAACAAAGATTTTGTTGTATGCACTGATGCATGCAACGATGGCCTTGGTGGGGTCTTAACTCAAGAAGGACATGTAATAGCATACGAGTCTAGGAAACTTAAAATTCATGAAAAAAATTACACTACTTACGATTTAGAATTGGCTGTCGTGATACATGCCTTAAAGAAGTGGAGCCATCACTTGATCGAAAGAAAATTTATGTTAATGACAGATAATAAGGGTTTAAAGTATATGTTGGATCAACCAAATTTAAACGCAAGGCAAGATAGGTGGCTAGCTTTCCTTAGTGAGTATGATTTCGAGATCCAACATATCAAGGGAAAAGAAAATAAAGTAGCTCATGCTTTGAGTACAAATGCAAAATTGAATTTTATGGTAGAAATCAGTACTTATAAAACATATTTAGAATATCAGCTCAAAGAAGGAGTAAAATTTGATGAAAATTATAAAAAATTAGAAGCTAAAGTGACAGAAAATGTGACTGAAAGTTTAAGTACAAGTTACAGTCTAAATGAAAAAGGGTTAATACTTTATAAAAACAGGTTGTGTATACCTAACGTACCTAAAAGTAAGCTGTTGATTTTAAATGAAATACATAAGACTCCCTATTCGGGACACCCTAGTTATCAAAAGACAATAACTATGTTGCAGAAAGATTATTTTTGGCTAAATATGAAAAATGAATTGGCAAAATACAGTGCTATATGTTTTGAGTGTTAACAGGTTAAGACTGAACATCAACATCCAACCGATTTATTACAGTCGTTACCAATTCCTAGCTGAAAATGGAAAATAATCAGCCTTGATTTTATTACAGGTTTTCCTAGAAATCAGAATCACAATGATTCGATAATGGTAGTCGTTGACAAACTCAATAAAGAATCCCATTTTATACCAGTAAAGGCCACTCATAAGGATACTAATATTGTTGAAATATTTATGAAACAAATATTTCGCTTACATGAAATACCAAAAGTTATAATTTCTGACAAGGACCCTAAATTCACGAAAAAATTTTGGAAATCTTTATTTAAAGGTTTAAATACTACTTTAAATTTTAGTACATCTTTTCACCCGTAGACGGATGGATAGAATGAAAGGGTAAATCAAATCTTGGAAGATATGCTAAGGATGTATGTTAGAGAACAACCAAGTAAATGGGAAGACTACTTACACTTAGTTGAGTTTGCATATAACAACCACTACCAAGCTTCAGCAAAATTCTACCCATTTGAAATTTTGTATAGAAGAAAATGCAATACTCCCATCTCATGGAGTAACCAAGTTGACAGGTTAGTACTAATTAATCATGAATCGGGTACAAGGAAATTTGAAGGTTGCACAAGACAGAGAGAAGAGTCAAGGAGATCTTAAATGAACTCAGAAATAATTCCAGGTGGGTGAACACGTTTTCATAAAGGTAAAACCTCAAAAAAGTTCTTTAAAGTTGGAAAGTTGTGCTAAGTTAGCACCCAGGTACCATGTGCCTTTTGAAATATTGTCCAGAGTTGGACCAGTGGCATACCAATTGGCCTTACCNCTTTTCTCCCAAATTCTTTTAAAATTTTGGACCCTCCTTTTAATTTTTATCTTGCCTAAGATTGTTTGGATTGCTAGACTCTATTTCTGTTTTCCCTCTTCTACAAACTTGGATTGTTTAAAGTTGAAGTGAGGTCAGTTGCTTTCATGCTTTCCGGAAAACTGCTTCCTGTCTGCAAACGCATTAACAATGGAGTTTTGAAAACGATGTCTTTTTGGTCTGAATGATTTCCCTCATTGCTATCGGAAGTCTGTTTGCATTCAAGTCGGAGCTTGTTTCACTTTGCTGTCACTGTTTCGGGGGTTAAACGAACTATTTTCATCACTCCGTAGCCTAAATATTTTGAACACTTAATACTTTGTTTTTTGATAAATTTTCGCTGTCGAAAGTTTTTGGACAATAAAGCGGAAGCTGTAATCCTTATGTTTTCCGCCGTTGTGGAAGCTAGACATTGAATGTTCTGACGGTTAGCTCTTTTCTTTTTCGATGCCAAGTTTTTTGACTTTGCGATATATTGCCTTTCGCTCTTGGAGCAGTTTATAACTTCAAGCGGAAGCCGTAGTTCTTTTTTCTTCCACAACGGCAGCTCTGGAACGGACTAACCATCCGACTTATAAATTTTCCTTTCGCCGATGTTTTATGTTGACCGCGAAACTCGCAGTCTGATGGTCTTCCGCCGTTGCGGCTGTAAATAGGACTATTCTTCCATAGTCCTTAGTTCTTCCGCTCACTGATATGTTTTATTTTGCCACGGAGATCGTAGTCTTCCCGTCTTCCGCCATTGCGGCTGCGCAATGCACTAATCATCCGATCCCGTAGTCTTTCTGATGTCCGATGCTGCAGTGTTTAGTGTTTATTTCACCAACATTTTCTAGTATTGTGGAAGCCATAGTAAATTGTTCTCCTATCGTTGCGGCTGCATAGTGCGCCGTCTCTCCGACGATTGGTTGGTTTATGTGCTGACGAATGTGGTTTAGTCTTCCAAGCCTCCGACTAGAGATATGTTATTTTGCTGCGGAGCCCATAGTCTATCCATCTCCCGCCGTTGCGGCTCCTTGACGAACTAATCATCCGATCCGTAGTTCTCCGCCCGCCGAGGTGAGTTCGTGTTTTCGCGTGATGCTTAGTATTTTTCCGCCTTTCTTGTGTGCTTCCGCTCTATTTTTCTATGGCAGTTACTGTGTCATTTTTGGTGTTTTCTTAGGAGGATGTCGAATAGTCCATATGCGACCTCGCTTGAGTTAAAGAATCTATCTTTTGGGCTTGTGATTTTAGGATATGAACTCGCAGTCTTTTTCTTTGCGTTATCATGCATTAAAATTCATTTTACTGGATGTATGTTTTGACACATTTTGTGTACTCTGTCAACGATAAATGGTCTAAGAACAGTTTGTGTTTATGACAGGATGATTACTGCGAGTAAGATGTGTTTAAAATACAAAGTAGAAGGGAGGCATCAAGGAAGGAAGTGGTTGAGGAATAGAGAAGCAGAAGCAGAGAAAAGAAGAAGAAAGCCAGGTTTAAGTTCTATAGGCTCCAGTAAGGGACCAACGAATTACTCAGCATAATCGATAGAAGCAGAATCCCGGGCTTGGGAAAGTTCGACAGTTACCAAGCTGGTCCCTTTTCATAAAATTGTCTTTTAAATATGAAATGTAACGTTTGTATGAATCATGAGCACTCACAAAAGGAAAAAATTGTGAGATTAAACGGTTGGGGGAGCCCAAAGGTCACGGAGGGGCAGCCCAAGAGTTTTGCTTGTTGTATAAGTATAGGAGAATTAGAGGGAAAAAATGGGCTTTTTCCCAGTTAGACATGTAAAGAGATATTGTAAGAAGAACTACTTTTTTTTGCAATAAAGAATTATTGTTTGCCAGTCAGAGAAAGTTTGGTGGGACGTTCAAATGCTATGCTATGGATTGGTGAAAGATGAACTATTTCGTTTTTCCAGTTTTGTCCATTAACTGTGAGATCATTCTAACTCTTAGAGCCTATGTTCTTGTTTGAATGATTTCTGGTTTATTCTGTAAAATTACCACCATGAGTAATGCATGTTGTTCATAAACAATTGGCTATCTGATTGTCTAAATATCTTTAATCGTTCATGTGTTGTAGGAAGGAATATCAGTTATCTGTAATTTCTCTTTATAATGCGTGCACAAGACACATTACTCATAAATGAATGATAATTTTGCTCCCTAGGGATAGGCTAGGTAGTTAGTTGTAATTTCTTGCTGTGTGTGATTTAGATGCGAGAGAGTTTAAGATGAGAGGTAAGAACCTACGCATCACATTGTGACCGCTCCTCGTATTCTACATCAATCTGCATGTTAAATAGGCACTTGCATATCATACTTTAAGTCAAAAAATATGAAAATATATACAGTGGACTGGGTCGCAACCGGTAAAACCTTTTATTTTTTTTCTTGACCGACGGTAGCCAGACCGCAAACTGGATGGATTCCCTACACCAAACAGTCACGGGCTAGTTGGGAACGTTGACTGGGGAGAATCCCTTGCTGTTGTTGCCTATAAATTTCCAGGTCTCAACAATTTATGGCGCTAGAAGGAGGGCCGCCAGTGCATGGCTGGCCGTGGAAACATATTTTCCCAAGATTACCCCACCAGCAGATATTTGGAAGCTGTTGGCTTAACCTAGGTACTTACAGGTTTTGGTTCTACCCTTTAAAGCAAGTAAGCCCAGTTTCATCTTACGATGTTTCTTACTCAGACTCCTGTTCGTTCACCTTTGCTCATGGCTAGTATAAAGGTGAATCAGCCCAACCCGCCACCTGCTTGGAAAGCTAGATCACCTTTAAACCTAACACCTCCTTTGCATGACTTACCTCAGGCTTTTGAGAAAATGCTGCCCAAATTTGACCCAAGTGAAAAGATTATAGTAGGTGATCACTTGCAAAGCTTTTACTTGGCCATAGAAGGATTAAGGGCTGGAGAACACAAAGATGTAGTCTGCAGACTTTTTCCACATACCCTTAAAGGAGCAGCAGCCTCATGGTATTTTGCTCTACCTGCAAACTCAATCCCAGACTGGGATACTTTTGAAAGAATATTCAAAAATAAATATGCATCCCAGAAAACTCATGCAACACTAATGAAAGGGTTATGCACTTTGAAGAAAGAAAGAAAAGAGAAAGTGCATAGTTTCACCCATAGGTTTGTTGCTTATCTTAGGAATTTCTCTACAACTGATAAGCCTTCTAATAAAGTTCTGATTGAGTACTATACTTTAGCTCTAGGGCCTGATTTGGCCATGTTCGCCAAAATGAAAGTCGAGCCTACATTGTCGGAAACTTATGAAGAAGATGAAATGGTAGAAGCTGAAAAAGAGAGCATAGAATATTATTTTGAGCCTAAGGAGGAGCAGTCACGTGACCTTGAAGGAATGTTGAGAATGATGCAGAAACTATCTAACAGGGTGATAGATTTGGAAAAAGAGAAGGAGGCTCAGAAAGCATATAAGCCTTACTATGAAAGGAGAGGAGACAACAATCAATCTAAACCTCCTCCACATAGTCCTGCATCAATGAACTTAACGGAAGTAGGTATGGATAACTTCTGCACCTTTCACCAGCAGCCCTATTTTGAAAAAAATTGTCCTCAATGGATAAATTCAATGATACTAGTAATGAATCAACTGTTGGACTCTAAATTGACTGAGGACAGTGATGAAGAGGAAAAGGGTAATAAGGCCATAGAAAAACAAGAAAATGATACCATGTTTTTATGGGATTGTGTCTCGTTGTTTGATACCGAAGAGGAAAGTGATCTGAAACATGAGGATATATTGGAAACAACTGTGACAACAAGAAGCCAGGACTTGGTGAATAAATAAAATTCAATACTCCCAAAGATCAAGAAATTGCAAAAGAATGTAAAGAAACCACAGAAGAACAACATAGATGATAAAATTCCTGAACCTACTATTAGCAGTCAAGATTCGAAACAAGTCAACATGCCTGCTAAGACTATTGAAGACAAAGCATATAATGTCAAGGAAAATCTCAAAGTAGCTGAAGTACTAGAGGAAGAACTTCCCACCACCAGCCAACCTGTAGAAGAGACTGTTGAAGCAAGTGTGGGAGGTAAGACTAGGTTTAAAATCCCACCATTCCTTCTGACTTTGGAGATTTTAAACCATAATGTGCACAATTGTTTTGGTAGACTCAGGATCATCAGTAAATGTTATGCCACTTGCAGTCCGTGAAAAGATTAATGGACAGCCTAAACCTACTACCTGGGAGGTTACGCAATTAGACAAGACCAATGTGAAAGTAGTTGAGGAAATGGAAGATGTCCTGATTCGATTATCTGCAAATGAAAAGATCTGTCAGTACATTGATATTGTGGTAGCAGACATACCTGATGGTTATGGACTTATTTAGAATCGAGACTGTTCAGCAAGACTAAATGGGTATTTTTCTTCAGATTGGTCACATTTATGGTTGCCTCATAAAGGGGTCCCAAACCGGATCAAAATTTTAAGGGAACCTTACATGAAAAGCACTATCACTAAGTTGGAAGAAGAAAAGGAATCAGTGAATTATATATTGAGAAATTATCTAATTGAACTTGAACCAAGAAACTTTGCATCGAAAGAAGCCAGCAACATATCTAACACCCAGCCCGATCTCCTTCGGTTTTCACGGGCTGATGAGATTGATTGTAAAATAGTAGTTTCAGTTTCAGATATAGTGTTTTCAAGACTAGTAGATGTAGTTTTTGATAATGGTTAGGTCTTTTTACTTTGTAGTCAAGCCTAGCCCCTTAACTTATAAGATTTCCAGATTTACAGGGGTGGGCAAAGGACTAACCACTTAGTGGTTTAGTTCTCAAATTTTATTTTACTTGTTTCTTGATTATCTTGTACATAAATAAATTGATTTGGTTGTTGATTTTGATTTATTTTATTTTTGTTTTGCTTTAGTCTAGATTTTGATTGATTTCAATAAAATGATGCAAACTTTGGTTGCATGGAGTGCATCAGAATTCTGGATTAACTAAATCCTTGATTATAAGACTGTGTATTATCATGTTATATGAAATAATTTCTTCTAGTTGAACAGTTTTTCCTAAATGGCTATGAACACATTGAAGTCCTACTTAATCTCTGTAAAATAACTCAGGATCAAAAGGTCTGGAATACTATTTCAAGGCTCCATCCATTTCACATCTAAAAATGTCCTAGGAAGTGATAGCCAAAGACCCATGGAAAAGAAGCAGGGTAAACAGTATATTATATATAAACGATCCCATGCCAAGAATTGAAAGCCAAAAGGCTAATAAGAGTCGAAACTCCTAAGAAAGCAATATGTATTAAGACAAAGTACTGAATCATATGAATACGAAATTGCCAAAAGCTCTTCTCCGTCCGTGAGCTAAAAATTAAATACATCTCTCACACAAAAGGACACTATGGATAGAGGAGCCTGAATGAAAAATTTAGAAAGAAAGGCATGCACGAAGACTAAAAATAAATATAAATAAATAAATAAATAATTAAAAAAGGGGACAAAAAAGTCCAAAAGTACAATAGTGCAAAATGGCATGGGAATGAGGAACAAATGAATATTCCTGTTTACCGTATGTTACAATCCTGTGGTGTCCAAGCTGGAAGCTACCCAAAGACAGAGGTAAAAAATGAAACTCATATTCTTGGCCTCAAAAGAGTTATCTTGACGTTGAAATCTTGGGTCCCATTTTCATAAATTGGACCATCATCGATGATTAAAAAATACATATATTTGCCATTTGAGAAATCTAGACATCTAGAAGAATTCAACATGTTGGTTTTCTTATTAAACAGTCTGTTACTTAAGGAATAAATTGTCCAGAGATCTAGGTTCACCAGGTAGTTGCCAATTGTTGCAGTTGCAATTTTTCTCCCAAATTCTTTTAAAATTTTGGACCCTCCTTTTAATTTTTATCTTGCCTAAGATTGTTTGGATTGCTAGACTCTATTTCTATTTTCCCTCTTCTACACACTTGGATTGTTTGAAGTTGAAGTGAGGTCAATTTCTTTCATGCTTTCCAGAAAACTGCTTCCTGTCTGCAAACACATTAACATTGGAGTTTTGAAAACGATGTCTTTTTTGTCTGAATGATTTCCCTCATCGCTATCGAAAGTTTGTTTGTGTTCAAGTCGGAGCTTGTTTCACTTTGCTGTCACTGTTTCGGGGGTTAAATGAACTATTTTCATCACTCCCCAGCCTAAATCTTTTGAACACTTAATACTTTGTTTTTTGATAAATTTTCGCTGTTGAAATTTTTTGGACAGTAAAGCGGAAGCCGTAATCCTTACGTTTTCCGCCGTTGCGGAAGCTAGATGCTGAATGTTCCGATGGTTAGCTCTTTTCTTTTTCGATGCCGAGGTTTTTGACTTTGCGATATATTGCCTTTTTCTCTCGGAGCGGTTTATAACTTCAAGTGGAAGTCGTAGTTCTTTTGTCTTCCGCAACGGTGGCTCTGGAACGGACTAACCATCCGACTTATAAATTTTCCTTTCGCCGATGTTTTATGTTGACCGCGAAACTCGTAGTCTGATGGTCTTCCGCCGTTGCGGCTGTAAATAGGACTATTCTTCCGTAGTCCTTAGTTCTTCCACTCGCCGATATGTTTTATTTTGCTGCGGAGCCCATAGTCTTCTCGTCTTCCACCATTGCGGCTTCGCAATGAACTAATCATCCAATGCCATATTCTTTCTGATGTCTGATGCTACAGTGTTTAGTGTTTATTTCTCCAACATTTTCTAGTATTGTGGAAGCCATAGTAAATTGTTCTCCTACCGTTGCGGCTGCATAGTGCGCCATCTCTCCGACGGTTGGTTGGTTTATGTGCTAACGAATGCGGTTTAGTCTTCCAAGCCTCCGACTAGCGATATGTTGTTTTTCCGCGGAGCCCATAGTCTATCCATCTCCTGCCGTTGCGGCTCCTTGACGAACTAATCGTCTAATCCATAGTTCTCCGCCCGCCGAGGTGAGTTCATGTTTTCACCTGATGCTTAGTATTTTTCCGCCTTTCTTGTGTGCTTCCGCTCTATTTTTCTATGGCGGTTACTGTGTCATTTTTGGTGTTTTCTTAGGAGGATGTCGAATAGTCCATATGCGACCTTGCTTGAGTTAAAGAATCTGTCTTTTGGGCTTGTGATTTTAGGATATGAACTCGTAGGCTTTTTCTTTACGTTATCATGCATTAAAATTCATTTTACTGGATGTATGTTTTGACACATTTTGTGTACTCTGTCAACGATAAATGGTCTAAGAACAGTTTGTGTTTATGACAGGACGATTACTGCGAGTAAGATGTGTTTAAAATACAAAGTAGAAGGGAGGCAGCAAGGAAGGAAGTGGTTGAGGAACAAAGAAGCAGAAGCAGAGAAAAGAAGAAGAAAGTCAGGTTTAAGTTCTACAAGATCCAGTAAGGGACCAACGGATTACTCAGCATAATCGATAGAAGCAGAAGCCCGGGCTTGGGAAAGTTCGACAGTTACCAAGCTGGTCCCTTTTCATAAAATTGTCTTTTAAATCTGAAATGTAACGTTTGTATGAATCATGAGCACTCATAAAAGGACAAAATTGTGAGATTAAACAGTTGGGGGAGCCCAAAGGTCACGGAGGGGCAGCCCAAGAGTTTTCCTTGTTGTATAAGTATAGGAGAATTAGAGGGAAAAAATGGACTTTTTCCTAGTTAGACATGTAAAGAGATATTGTAAGAAGAACTACTTTTTTTTGCAATAAAGAATTATTGTTTGCCGGTCGAAGAAAGTTTGGTGGGACGTTCAAATGCTATGCTATGGATTGGTGAAAGATGAACTATTTCGTTTTTCCATTTTTTTCCATTAACTGTGAGATCGTTTGTAACTCTTAGAGCCTATGTTCTTGTTTGAATGATTTCTGGTTTATTCTGTGAAATTACCACCATGAGTAATGCATGCTGTTCATAAACAATTGGCTATCTGATTGTCTAAATATCTTTAATCGTTCATGTGTTGTAGGAAGGAATATCAGCTATCTGTAATTTCTCTTTATAATGCATGCACAAGACACATTACTCATAAATGAATGATAATTTTTCTCCCTAGGGATAGGCTAGGTAGTTAGTTGTAATTTCTTGCTGTGTGTGATTTAGATGCGAGAGAGTTTAAGACGAGAGGTAAGAACCTGCGCATCACATTGTGACCGCTCCTCGTATTCTACATCAATCTGTATGTTAAATAGGCACTTGCATATCATACTTTAAGTCAAAATATACAAAAATATATACGGTGGACCGGGCCGCAACCGATAAAACCTTTTATTTTTGTTTCCTGACCTACGGTAGCCGGACCGCAAATCGGACGGATTCCCTACATCAAATAGTCATTGGCTAGTTGGGAACATTGACCGGGGAGAATCCCTTGCTGTTGTTGCCTGCGAATTTCCAGGCCTCAACACCACCTAATATTAAAGTTCATAATGTTTTCCATATTTCTGTTTTAAAAAGATATGTACATGATGTTACTCATGTTATAAATTGGAATGATGTGCAGGTGGAACCCGAATGATATTTTCGGGTGGAATCAAATTGTATCCTTGAAAAGAGGGAGATTTTGCTTCAAAATCGCACCATTGGACAGGTGAAGGTCCAATGGAAGCACCTTAGTCCATAATAAGCAATTTAGGAATTGGAAATTCAGATGCGAGCAGCATATCCAATTCTGTTCCAGGGTAGCTCTGAGGATGATGAATAAAGTAACATCAAGGACGATGTTAGAATTAAGGGGGGGTGTATGTCATGTACCCCAAATTGCAATAACATTTTATTTTTAAGAAGACATTATATTTTATTTTTATTGTAAATTTTGTGACTATTGACCAAGTGGGGTCAATGATGATTGTAATTAATTATGCTGAATATTTTATTAGTTAATAAATAAAATATGAGACAAACAACCTAAGGAGGCTATTGAATGAGTGTCCGTTGGCTACTAGGTGGAATAAAATAGGGTGAGAGCAAACTAACACATGGCAGCATCCTCAACCACTTCTAGTTGTTGTAGAGGGTAGCTTCCCTAATTTTGTGGTCATGTTCCCCAAGAAAGTGGAACAAGAGCAAGTGGCTCACTAAGTGAAAAACTGACCAAAATACCTAGGCATGCTTATATTTACCCATCGAATTCAGCAAAAGGTTGTTCATTCGTTACCTTGTAAATTTCCTAAAGTGAAAATTGTGTACAAGGGATTCAATGAGGGAAAAAGGCAGAAGTGGTTTGAGTGTTAAGACTGTTTTCAAAACTAGAGCAACTTGTTAGCTGAGTTCTTTACTGTCGAAAGCAGAAGTATTACTCTTAATTACTTCTGTGGATTTGCATGGGTTTTAAATGCCATCCTTTCACCCATTGTTTTCAACCAGGTGGACCAGTGGACAGGCTCGGGGGTCCTAAGACAAGCAGTTGAGCTATCTTCAGGAATTTTTTGGGTGGAACGGGCTCCTTAAGCTGTTTATCTGCTCTACAAGTTATCAGGTTCCAATGTGTTATTTTTTTTACCTTATGCAAGTAAACGTACTGGAATGATAGAAGTTATGATTATATTTACTATTATTATTGGATAAATTGTTTCTGCATTTATATTGTGTAAATTAGCTGTTATTTTCAAAATATTTTATTGGTTAAAGTTTATATGAATAAATGATCTAGGGTTAGAATTATTTGATTAATGGATAAAAACCTCTTTCTGTATTTTTCCACTCCTCATAAGACGAAGTACTCTAGTAGAGAAGGTTGAATTAGAAGAATAATTTCATAAAAACAGGATGATTTGAATCTTCTCTACTCGGGAAGTTTTTTTTACAGATTAGATAAGTAAGGCATCATAACAATCCTATTCTAAAAGCCCTTTCCATCTTTTTCAAATTCTTTAAAAATATTACAGTCTTTAGGTTAAATTTGTGTTTTACAAACTTGAAAACTGTGTTTAACTTAATACAAACTTAATACATAAATAATTAGGGTAGTACAATTAATAAGTTATACTTAATAAGAAGAAAATATTTTATTAATCAATTTTTGTACGTCCCATATCATAGATATTTACTATAAAAATAAGAAATTTTTTTATACACCTAAAAAAACAAACTGTGCTCTTTTAGCACAACTCTTAAATATAAAAAAAAATTATATACATTACAGAATAAGCAAGATTACCTTAGCTAGAAAATACTTAATTCAAGACAACTGGATATTTTAAAAAAATAAATTTATTAAGGATTTATCTTAAAACACAAATAATTATTCAATTTTTAAGAAAATCTTAGAATCATCTTTTCCAGCTCTCTATGTTAAGAATAAGCTTTTAACAAAAGAAATTTAACTATAAATATACGAACATTTCAAATTACAAGGCTAACTCTAAATTTAAATTTACTATCCTTTTAAAATAAAACCAGGGGTTTACTATTTTATGAGACCGTTATTCTTTCCTATAGCCTTGATTTAACCAAAAGCACTTTAAGGTCTTTCTATTTTTGCATTTACAGTCTAACTATAATTTTACAAATTAGTGAATAAAAATATACAACCCTAGGGTAATCAAAGAATTATTACACGGCATTGGTGAATCTTTGAGGAAGAATAACAATGCTAACCAAAATTTGTATAGAGTTATAACTCTCTTTCTTTTATTTAGTAAAACAAAATACTTACAAACAGATTTCCAAATTTTAAAACCCAATAGGCACCACACTGTTTTATATTCTTTAAAAACCAAAGTGCTTTAACTTTTACATCTTCAAAAAAGCCATATCAGCGGAAGTGTTTAGGCCGAGGCTTCCAAAACAAGTATCATAGTACTGGCCATACGGCCGCCTCCTCCATCTTTGAATCAAAACAAACTGTCATCTTTAACAGAATTTAAACACTACAGGTATCTTTTAACACCATCAACATCACCGTGAACACACCCAATGACAGAGGGCACCTCAAGGTAAAAACTGAGGCTTACCGGAACGTTTATGTCGTACCCTTCATCTTCAGGGGAACCCATCGAGCTCTTGACTGTGCAACGCCTTCATGGAAAACCTATTAGCTAATAGAAAGAGGTCAGGACTTAGCTTGGTAAAATTTGTAACCAAAAAAATACAAAAGCTTGTTATATTTTAGCTTGTTATAGCTATAGTGCTTTTTAGTTTTTTTTAAACTATTTTAAATATTATAATTCAGATATCAAATATGCATAGTTTAACTTATTTGATAGGTATAAATTTATATATGCTAGGGTAGCATATATGAGATGCATTACATTTATATATAGATTCATGTTAGCACATATATATCATGCATCAAATATATTATAGGTTCAAACTAGATTTGTTTTAAGCTTAATTTATAACTACTAAACAAGTAATGATGATAAATTTAGGACTTAGGGAAAATTCTAGTCCTTAGCAAGATTAAATATCATAAGTTATAGAATTTTGTGGAAAGTACTAAGAATTATAGTACCTTCAGCATCCAAGAGCATGATGATATTTAATAAAATGTTAAAGCACACTAGAAAGTCTATTTTGCTGACAAGTTAAATAGTTTGGGTTCTGGAATAGGATTTTATCATATTTCAATAGTATAAGAATGGAAGTAAAGTTTAGGACCTCTTTCCTAGTTTTCTCCTTTGTTTTTAGTCTTCTGAAATTTAAGTTTTTATATCTTGTAACCTGGGAGTAAAGATTACCTGTAAAGACTTGTAAAAGCATCAATTCTGCATTAGCTTGAGAAAGCTAAGTAAGCCTTGGGAAAAACCTCAAAGCCCTTTAATAAGCCAAGAAAAACAATTATCGGAATCATGCACATACTAGAGAATAAACAGTTGATCTGAATTCTTTAAGTCTCTAACTCTTTAACTATCAACACTAAGAGGATTCAATCATAGAATGAATGTTGTTAGTAACCAATGTGTTTAAAGTTAGTAAGTAAATTCTATAGACTCTAGTTTCAGATAATCAAGAATGTTAACTGTTAGTTGTTAAATTAACATTATTAGGATATGACTTTGCATTAAATATCACACGGAAAAAATTAAAATTTTTTGTGATTTTTTTGGAATGTTATAGCAACCCGGCATAGACTTCAATGAAATGTTTGCATCTGTTGCATGCATGGATACAATCAGAACAGTTTTGGCCATTGCTGCACAAAACAAATGGCATGTTTATCAAATGGATGTTAAGTGAGGATTTTTGAATGGATATCTAGAAGAGGAAGTATATGTGGAATAGCCACAAGGTTATGAAGTTCCAGGTCAAGAGCATAAAGTGTACAGGATGAAAAAGGCACTCTATGGTTTGAAGCAAGCTCCTAGAGCTTGGTACAGTTGAATTGATTCCTATCTCATTGAAAATGGATTTCACAGAAGTAAAAGTAAACCGACATTGTACACCAAAGTTGATGAGAAAGGTAAGATGTTAATTGTCTGCTTGTATGTAGATTATTTAATATTTACTGGTGACTTTGGCATAGAAGAATTTAAGGCAGTCATGGAAAGTGAATTTGAAATGATTGATCTAGGGCTTATGAAGTTTTTTCTGGGAATTGAAGTTTACCAGTGTGAAAGTGGTATTTTTATATCATGGTCAAAGTATGCAAGTGAAGTTTTAAAAAGATTTAACATGTATAATTGCAAGACAACCCCAACATCATTAATAACAGTTTTAAAATTGAGCAAGGATGATGAAGGATAAACTGTAGATCCTACGATGTTTAAAAGGCTTGTAGGCAACCTTATGTATTTCACAGCGACAAGACTAAACATTATGTATGGAGTAAGTCTGATCTCAATATCCATGGAGTCACCAAAAGACTCTCATTGACAAGTAGGTTAAAGAATTCCGAGATATGTAAGTGGCACAAAAGACCTTGGCATTATGTATTCAACCTCATAAAATTTTACACTCACTGGATACACTGACAGTGACATTGGAGGAAACATAGATGGTAGGAAGAGCACATCTGGGTACACATTTCATTTTGGTACAAGTGTTGTTTCATGGGCTTCAAAGAAACAACCCATAATAACTCTGTCTTCAGTAGAAGCAGAGTATGTTGCAGCGACACGTGCTGCATGTCAAGCTGTCTGGATGTAGAGAGTGTTAAAATACTTGTCACTGAACCATCAAGAACCAATAACCATATTCTGTGACAACAATTCAACCATAGCATTATCAAAAAATCATGTGTTTCACAAGAGAACCAAGCACATCAACACAAAGTTTCATTTCATAAGAGAGTTAGTGAACAACAAGAAAATTTGTTTGGAATTTCGCAGGTTTGAAGATCAACTTGCAAACATCTTTACAAAACCATTGGCAAAGGACACATTCCAGTATATACGTAGTTAACTTGGAATGACAAGTTCTGCACATTGAACTCTGTCATGCACAGAGCATGTTTAAGCTCTAAAACATTTTGTAAATATTGTTTTAAGAATCCCCATCTGCTCATAATTAAGGGGGAGAGTTGGAAATATTAATTACTTGCAGATCCATGTCTGAGCTCATTCGACTCTGTCAGAGTCCGTATCAATTCAGATATTGTCGGCTAGTCTGACAAGAGGGAAGACTCCACGATTCGACAATCTAAACCAGTCGAATTAATTTATGAAGCTAAGTTTGTAGGTAGATAGTTATTACAACCATTAATGGAAAGTCTATAGATTCACGTAGAAGCAATTTCCAGGTTTCCTATAAATAGTAGAAGAAGATTGTAAATCATGTTAGACACAAGAGACAATAGGAGCTCTAGGTGAAGAAAAGAGAGAAAGAGAGAACTCTGAGCAGAGAGTGAAGTTGAAGCTCAAGCTTTTGTGTGTGTGATTCTGTCGAAGAGCCGAAGCTCTGTAAAAGGATCAGTCGGTGAGCCAACAAGTTTGGATCGACAAGTTTCTATTATCTTTTGTTATTTCCTGACAAGTTATATATATAAAATAGTTTATGGTTGAATGCATGTTTATTTAGCTGCACATTATTTCCAGAGTTATTTGTATGGATGTTGTTTACAATTACGGTTGAGTGAAAGAACAAGAATCCATAAATTTCTCACCCAGTAAAAGTTCCAGGTTTTACGGCAGAGTGGTTGACACAAGTCTTCCTAAATATTTGGTTATAAGTTTTTATAGTTCTGTTAAATTGTTAGTCTCTATTTTTTATTCATCTTACTCACAGGTGAAAAACATTTGTAAATTCTTAAGTCTTTTAGACTAAGAATCATACTTTGTAAATTCCGACTAAAACCAGAGTAGGGCAAGTGAGTCCAAGTAAATTGGTCGAGTGAAATTGACAAGTTGTTGAAGTGGTCAAACCGACAAGTATTCGGTTGAGTTCTATCTAAGAAGTAGAACCGACAAGTTGTCGAAGCTGACAAGTGGTCAAAGTAAAACCTGTCGGTAAAATTGGCAAGTAAGGACTTGTCAAGGAAAAATAGTCGAGTCTTAAAGGCCGACCAAATTTGGTATACATGTCTATTCGGTTTCACCCGACAAGTAAAAAGAAAAAGAAGTCGACGTGAAATTTTTAATAACTTAGCAGTGAACTCAAGTTTAGTCGGCTAGATTTTGGCTAACATTTTGTGTGGCATAAACCACTAACATTCTTAAGTCCTACGAAAATCACAGAATTCAATTGTATTTATGAAACAAATCTATGATCCATGATGAGTGAGCGAATGAATATTAAAGCATGAGCAAACTTATTTCAAACTTATAATGTCTCGTCTTCCCCTTCGCTTCCATGGCTGACGAAAACAAGATTACCATAAAAATGAATGTAATTTGCATTACCGAGTCGCCCATTTTCTCTCCAATCTCCCACTATACAATTACCCGTGTTTTATACAGTTGAACCTTATACTGAGATGTGTGGCACCTGAATTATTAGAAGGCTTTGACAGAGCTTGCACAAATATATAGTCAAGTGAGTCATACGTAGGACGACCTCCATGGGAAAACGTATTTGTTGAAGTTGGTATGAGGTCATCCGCTTGCTTTCATCTCAGTCGTCCGCGTCCGTGTTCCTTCCGCTGGAGCTTCAGTTTAAGGAAATGGCTGCAAAAAGAGACGGAGGGCCTTGAGCACGAGCGCACATATAAAAAAAATAAAAATAAAATTAGGCCAACGATCTGGAGAGTGACATAAAATAATAAGATATTGTGTTTTCTGGACACGAACCAAACCAAACTCTACGTAATCGTTACCTTCAAAGCAACCCTTTTGGTTGGATTGGATTGGACCAGAAAACAAATGTATTTTATAAAACTAACAATATATTTTATATGAATAGGATTCAAGTTTGAAACTTGAAACTCCTAAGTGGAAAATCTCATGAACTCTATTACCAATAAACTCCAAGTTAGATTTATTTAGGAAAATGTAAATTTAAAAAAAAACTATAAGCTACTTTTATTTATGTAATTATAAAATCTAATGTACAAGAAACTATATAATGTATCCAGATATTATTGCTTTATTTACACACATTGACAAGTTCTCCATCATTCTTCCTTTATAAAAGAGATCCTTTTCCCTTATTTTTTTGTATATACTTTTTTTTTTAAGTTATAGTTATTATTTTTATGTTTTACATTACATTTATATAACTTCTTGTTATATTTTATAAATTCTATAAAGTGTGGAGCTACCATATTGCTAACTTATATAGCCTTATTATGATAAATTGTGCAAGAGAGAAAAAATTTACAATCTTGTTGATCATTTTTTCTTGTTTATTAGAACTGCAAGGAGCACCACTATTTGATAGCTCTTCCATCCAGTGCCCTATATCTTATAACCTTCATGCTTCATTCATTATCCATTAGGAAAAAGGAGCACCACTATTTGATAGTTGTTCCATCAGTGCACTATATCCTATAACCTTCATGCTTGATCCATTAAGAAAATGAAATGATTATGGGGACGTGTGGAAGTTCAAAAGGAATTGGTAACCTGAGATTGAAAGAGGCTAACATGAAGGTGCAAAGTGGCAAATTGAGTGTTAGTAGAAGTTTCTAAAGCTTGATATTGAATGTATAGTGATGGAGGATCTATGTGCAATAGGGTTGCATCTTGATTGCTAAAATACTATATATTTTTAAATATAATAGTTCAATTTACAATATATTTAACAAGTTTTTGTAAACTCTTTGTAATGCACTGTTTTACTTAAGATTAAAATATAGCATTTATATCTTTTATATTCAAGGAAATTCCAATTATAGCTTAACATGCAAATCATCAAACTCCCAATGACACCAACATTCTAAAAGGAATTGGTAATACAATTTTGAATACAATTTTTATTTTGAAATACTAATTGACTAACTCTAAAATTCTTCATATTTTTGTTTTCACCACTTTGTTTCATTCCTATCAACTTTTCTTCTTTAAAAATTTAAAAATATAATTTCTTTTAAAAATGTAATTTAACTAACCCTAAACTAAATATATTAAAAGAGAATAACTATTATATAATATATAATGATTAAATAAACTAAATAACAAAGATTAGCTACTATAATATAATGAAAACATAAGTTTATTAAAAAAAATTTACTCAAATTTATTAAAAAAATTAAAATATTTGTATGACATAAGATGTCTGAAGGGTCGCCTTTGATTCGAGTGCGAATATCAATGACCTTTTATTTATTATTCTCTCTTTTGCACTTGTATAAAACCAATTGAAAAAGTGCACTGCTCGGTAACATGGCATAGCCGGCCTAAACGTAAATCATAAGCAAAGAGAGTCAACTCTCCCATCTGTTGTGGTTTGCAAATATATTCAACTCTCCCATCTTTACTTCAAATATATATTCAAGATTCCATTGATCCCATCTTTACTTCAAATATATATTCAAGATTCCATTGAACTATTCGAGGTAAGGAAAATAAATTATGATGAGCATATTATAAAAATATGGTAACGCGCTTTGCACCAATGGAAAATAAGTTGTGTGAACCTCCAGATGATAATGCATGAACCAAAATACCTGCACCTCATCAATCATTTATTCAGTCAATAGTAATAAAGAATCCGTCACAACGTTGTGGTACACAATAAAGAAACAACAATCAGTGTACGGTGGGGTTTAGGTTACAAGGAAATGGCCAGCGGAAAGAGGTGGAGGGCTTGAACACACATGTATAAAATTAAAATAAAATTGTGTCAACGATTTGGAACGATATGGAGAAGGACACAATAAAAATCTATTGTGTTTTTTAGACCATAAAAAATAAAAATTTTGATTTGATTATTTTTTAAAATAAATGTTTGACCAGAAAATTAATCTAATATTGGGGAAATGTGGTAATGTTTACCTAACAAAACAATAAAAAATAAAAAAATTATTATCTTTCAAAAAAATGTCCACCATAAAAACAAACCAATATGAGAGACGTGTTGTAATGTTACTACCTAACAAAATAATAAAATGTTACTACCTAACAAAATAATAAAAAATAATAAAATTAATTATGAGCAAAAAAATGTTGGCCTTGCACATGGTTTTAAAACCATGTGCAAGGCATCCTAAACAACTCATGGTTTTAGTGTACATGGTTAAAGAGGGACTTGCAAATGGTTTTAAAACCATGTGAAATGACCTCTTAAAGAACCCATGGTTTTAAATGCATGTGTTAAAACCATGGCTTGAAATTAATCCTAAATCAATAGATTTGATCCCTCTTCTGGCTTGATAGAACCTAGGATTTGAATTTACATAGGTAAGGGAACACGGAGACCAAAATCTATCTCACCCCAGAGAAAAAAAATGAAAATCTCTAAATAAATAAATAAATAAACAAAAAAAAACGAAAAAAAACAAAACTTGAAAAATGCCTATGTAACCCACTGAACATATTTATGTCGTAAGGCGTTTATCTCTGAGGTCCATTTTGTAAAACAATGGACCTGATTGGTTGGTTGGAGGGAGTCATCCTTTCCTCTAATAAAAACATGCCACATGTCTCTAACCCATGTGCTATGTACATATTTCTCTAACCCAAGTGCGTATTAATTTAAAAGCTATCGCATGTTTGGGATTCGGGAATGTCACTATGTTTACATCTGATCTTTTGGCCTGTGCCATAGGCGGTTACTGTTCGGGGAGTATTTCATTCAGTTTACATCTCTGTTTTTATTTTGTATACCATGTTTGTGCCTGACGCATCCCCTCCCTTGCAATTTGTGTCGACCATCCTTCTCATTTCTGTTAGAAATTGACAATGGTTAATCCTGCTCTACTGTGGTTCATTCCAACAACAATTAATGGTACCACGTCATGGGGTTTCATAGACTGTCGTGGATTTGGAGTTTCACAAAAACACATCTCTTGTTTCCAGGTAAGTTCCCATTATGTGAATTAGTCTAAAATTAAATGATGGAGCTTCCAAGTAGTAATGAATTGCATTTGCAGGTTGTGGTGTTCACAGACATAATTGTTGAAAAAACTATTGAATACAATGATTTCTGCCATAATCATCAACCGCCAATTGCTTTTATCAAGGCTGATATTCGGGGAGTGTGTGGTAGTGTGTTTTGTGAATTTAGACCGGAGTTTAGTGTGTTTGATGTGAATGGCGAGGAGGCACAGAAAGACATCATTGCTTCTATTACCAATGACAATCCTACTCTTCTGTCCTGTGTGGATGATGATGAGAGGCTCCAATTCGAGGATGGGGATTTTGTTGTTTTCTCTGAACTTAAGGAAGGTATGACTGAGCTCAACGATGGTAAGCCAAGAAAAGTTATGAATTTCAGACCATATTCTTTCCACCTCCAGGAAGACACCGCTAACTTTGGAGGCTATCAGATGGGTGGCATACTCACTCAGGTAAAGAAACCCACGCTCTTAAATTTTAAGCCACTGAAGGAAGCACTTGAAAATCCAGGAGAGTTTCTTCTCAGTGATTTCTCCCGGTTTGACCGCCCTCCACTTTTACATTGGGATTTCCAAGCTCTAGATAAATTCGTTCATCAATTTGGGCGTTTCCCTTGTGTTGCTTCTGAGGATGATGCCAGTAGATTCATTGATGTAGCAAGGGATTTAAATGACAGCAACAACTTCCTGATTAAGTTGGATGCCAATTCCATTTATGAAAACATAAAGGTATTCAAGCATTTTGCAAGTGGTTCCTGTGCAGTGTTGAATCCCATGGTAGTTATGTTTGGTGGAATCGTTGGGCAGGTGGTTGTGAAAGCTTGCTCTGGCAAATTTCATCCAATTTTCCAGTTTTTTACCATAACCTTTAAATGTTTTTCATAGTCTGTCTTAAATAAAGCCATTGTGCATTCATTATTTAGTTTTTATATAGGCAACTCAATAGAGAATCCAATTATTGTATATGGGGTAATAACAATTCCTATATTGTTGTGCAGTTCTTCTATTTCAATTCATTGGAATCTCTTCTTGTAGAAACCCTTGGGCCAGAGGACGTGGCGCCTTTGAAATATCGCTATGATGCCCAAATTTCTGTGTTTGCAAAAGAGATGGAGAAAAAGTTGCAAGATGCGAAATTATTTGTTATGGGTGCTGGTGCTTTAGGCCCTGTGAACTTCTAAAGAACTTTTCCCTCATGGGAACCTCCTGTGGAAGTCAGGGAAAGTTGACTATAACTGATGATGACGTTATTGAGAAGAGTAATCTTAGCAGACAATTCCTCTTTCGGGATTGGAATATTGGTGAGGTAAAGTTAAGAGTAGCAGCATAAGCCGTTTCCGTAATCAACCCATATTTGCAGGTTGTAGCATTGCAAAATCGTGTGAGCCCAAACACCCAACATTTCTTTGATGACTCCTTTTGGAACAATGAGTTTGATGTTGTTTTAAATGCTTTGGACAATGTCGATGTTAGGCTGTATGTCAATTCTAGGTGTGTTTACCTCCAGAAGCCATTGCTAGAGTCTAGAATTCTGGGAACCAAGTGCAAAACCCAAATGGTTATCCCTCACTTGACTAAGAATTATGGAGCATTAGGGGATCCCCCTGAAAAGAAAGCACCCATGTGCACGCTTCACTCGTTTCCACATAATATTCACCATTGTCTCACATGGCCAAGGTCCGAATTTGAAGGTCACTTAGACAAAACTCCAGCTGAAGCAAAAAATTTTCTTTACAAACCACAAGAATACATAGCAGCACTTAAATTTGAAGGGGATGCTCAGGCCCGACAACTTGTGGAGTTTGTTGTGGATTGTTTGGTGTAACAGAGATGTCTAACATTTGAATATTGCACTATTGGGCTAGATTAAAGTAATTAATCCTTTCCCTTCCCTTTTTTTAATTATATTTGTTTACCTATCATTATCATTTGCATCTTGCATTGCAGGAAATGTTAAATGAATTTTCAGAGTTATTTCTTATAATTTACTATTTATAAGCTATTGAATTTCAGTACACTAGATTTGCAATTCATTAACTGATTTGATTCAGGTTTAAGGATTACTTTTCAAATCGTGTGAAGCAGCTTACTTTCAACTTCCCTGAGAATGCAACCGCAAGTGGAGGTGCACCATTCTGCTCCCAAGTGGTTTCCAAATCCCCTGGACTTTACTTCCCATGATCCCGATCATATGTCCCTAATTCTTGCAGCCTCAATTTTAAGAGCTAATACATATGGAATTCCCATTCCGAGCTGGGCTTCAATTTCGAAGAGATTAGCAGACATTGTTGAAAAAATACATATTCTTGTTTTCAAGCCAAAAGCATTAGAGAGAATTTGAGGTCAAAAATGGGCCTCCTAAGAGATGTACTACAAAAATATAAGATATATTAAAATATTATGATTTAGGGGTTTTATGGGATAGTTATATATATGACAACTCACCTCCTACACTACTTTTTATGCACAATATAAATAACCATGGTTGAGTTACTTTTCTAAATTGACTATAAATAAAATTAATAAAATAACTCTACAATAATGTGACTAAGATTCATTGTAAATTCCCAAAAAATTATTGTCCTTTAGCATTTATTTGTCTTGAACTTGTAAATGAAATTAAACAAAAAATAAATAAATTTAGGAGTTATTTTTTTAATTTATGTTGACTTTTTATATTTAGTACATTCCTCATCAATTTAATTTTAATGTGATTTAAATGATATTTAATTACATGTAAAATTTTAACAATATTATTATAATATTTATTGCATTATTAAAATAAATTAATATCAAAATCATAAAAAAAAATTTGATATATTCATTTTATTGTAAATAAATGTTATAGTTAAATCTCTTACAGAAAATATTATAAGACATAATTTATTCTTAAAAATTGAGTAGTATATATATAATCTTTAGACCATTTTTATTTTATTTTATTGTAAATGGATGTTACAGTTAAGTCTCTCATAGAAAATAATATAAGACTTGATTTGTTCTTAAAAATTGACTAGTGAAAATATATAAAAAAAAAATTAACTATGAATATTATCTTTAGAACATTATTATTTCGTAAAACATTTTATTTTATTTTATTGTAAAGGAGTGTTATAGTTAAGTATCTCATAGGAAATAATGTAAGACAATAATTATGAGTACTTTACTTGAAAATGACAATAATATTATTTTATGAGAAAGTGTGAAATGACTTTTATTGTGAGTACTTTACTTTATGACTTAAAAGTACTTGTACCACTACCTTGGTTAACTATGGGTTTTCATCCACCATAGAAAATGTGACAAATAAGCATTCTTAACTCATGCAATGCCACCTCAACCATGGGGGATGATGTCATCTACTAGAATGTAATTGGTTGATTTTTATAGTACATTTTGGTCCTTTTGAGGCCCATTTTGACCTCAAATTCTCTCTAATGAAGGGGTGAAGATTGTCACAGATGAGAAAGGTACAAATGTGAGCCCTTCTACATTGTATGATGTTGAACCCTTCTACATTGTATGATGAGACGATGTTGAACTGATTGACAAACTGATCACCACACTAGAAAGTGGTGTTAAAAATATGCTAGCAGGCTTTTGCATGAATCTTATTCAGTTTGAAAAGGTATTTCTTATTTTAGTTTCAAGTTTGCTCATTAATCTCTTTTATGGTGTGCTAACAGGTCCTTCATAAAATTAAAATGTTTTGTTTGTTAGTGTTATATTTTGTATCCCAGTACTAACTCTAAGCTTTACTGGCAGTGTAGGATGATGATACAAATTATCACATGGATCTTATAGCTGGACTAGCTAATATGCCAGCAAGGAACTATAGCATACCTGAAGTACATAAGCTCAAGGATAAATTCATAGCTGGCAGAACCTTATTGGTTTGGTGTGTTTGGAACTTTACAAGGTTATATTAGGCCACAAGGTTGAAAAGTATCGTAACAGTTTCAGGAACTTAGCACTCCCTCTATTTTCTATGGCTGAACCTATTACCCCAAAGTTAACTAAACATGGGAATCTGACCTCATGAAATGTTGATAAACTACTAGGATTGTGGACAATGCAACGAAATCATAAATATCACACAAATTAGGATAACATTGTTGGCCATCTAGCCAACCATTCATTACATATTCCCACCAATGAATGTGCTCTAAGACCTAAAAAAGATTTTATCAAATGGACCTGGAAAATTTCTGTCTTTGAATTTGGTAGAAATATTTTCATCTGGAGATTTCTTTTCTCATCCTTCTTATCGCAGTCCCACGATCATTGGTAGACTTGTCAAATAAAAGCCATCCAACTTTCCATGATATAACTATGTATAGAGGAACGCAAGTTTTGTGAAATATTCACATCGATTTGATTGAAAAATTTGATGGATTATGGAGTCATAGAAATTCTACGGCTAGTGCTTTTTTTTCATACAAAAAAGGAAAAAATTCTACAATCAGTGCTTGCGGACATCGTGCTTTCCTATGAAAGATTTCACCAAATTAAGAATTTGGGATTGTTTGACTGAATTAGTTTTTCATCATGTTATTGTTTCTTTAATTAGAATTTTGTTAAAGTTTTATTAAAAATTTCAGGTTCTCTCACGACGATTTGTTGGTATTCTGGTGCAAATTTGCATAGACTTGAAACCAATCAAGAAGATTCAGATTCAGAGTTTCTTGTAGAGTTTGATCAAGAGGTTTGCCCAGGTTTCAATGAATACAGAAAGGAGAAGTTACGATAGATCAAGAGCATATCTTTAATCTTGAAGCAAGGGATTTGATCCTAAAGAAAAGCGACAAACTATAGCACCAGATAATCCCACAATGCCATCAATTTGTAGCTAAAAAAACACAACATATTTGAAAACTAATTTGGCTAAACTTTCCAACAATAACATCAGACTATATTATCAAAGACAGCATGACATAAATAATGTGGGGGTTCTAAGAGCACCAACATTGGACTTTAGTTCTCCGAACCTACCTTTATTAGCTACCTTCGGGAGGATTGACCCCTATTAGCTACCTTCGGGCTTCAATCCTCAACTGGAACGATCTCTTCACAGACCCTATTCTCTGTCTTGAAGCATTTACTTTCTAAATTACATTTAGCTATAATAACTATAAGGAAATTCTTATCGCTAAAAACAATATCATTACCAAATACCAACTCAGGTTTGGAAAACCTAATAGATCACACAATGACTTAATGCATCCTTGATTAAGGAAATATCGGTTAGATTAATCATTAATCATAAGTTCAAATCTCCATTGGCATGTTCTATCCTTGTGGGCCATCTTACCCCTTGGAACTAGTGATCAAATTTGAAGGGTGCGTCTTAATTTCAATTGGAAGGGCATTTATTCTCTCATCCCTTCAGATGAAGGAAAATATAAATAATTGTCTTTTAATTGACAAGTATAAATTAACTAATCCTTTTCACCAAAAAAAATGTAAAAAACAAATATTGTTTTTCAACGCTTGTTGTGAAAGCATACATGTATGTGAGGGGCCTAAGTCAATTGCATCCTTGCAACTCACTGTATGGTTGAGTCTCAACACTCCTTTTAAATTGAACTAGAATACCAAAATAAGTTTATTAATGGCTATTTTTGAGAAAGTTATAGGTGTTTGTAATTAAGTGCTTAGGGATCTAAAATTTGTTGTGTTTTTGTACCAGTCCATGGTTCAGTGAATCGATAGTCATCGATAGGAATTTAAATTATTTAATGAAAACAATTAATGTGTATAACCTCTATGCCTAAAACATTTTAGATGCTGATGCAGGCCACTACCCTCTTTATTGTCTTACCAAAAGGCATGATAATGAGGAAGAAGACCTAAAATTATAGACTTCACCTTCAAAGAATTCCTTGCAATCACATTGGTAAGGAGTGATAAGAATATCAGAACCATCCAACGTGTCAAATCTCAGTTGATACTGTTAATTAAAGACTTATAAGGTAAATTTAATATAAGACTTATAGTTGTATCTTACTCTTTGGGTCTTGACACATTTAATATTTTATGGTTGTCTTTGGGCCTTGACCCAATTCGTAAGGTGAGGATGTGCAGGCATAATAATCCTTAGTTATGACTATGAGATGAGGATTTAAAGAGAAGAGGATGTAAAGACAAGTAATTTTTATATGTATTTTGGTAGTGCTATGGACAAATGCTGTGAGAAACCACAAATATTTGGAAGGACTGAGCAAGATTACATCACGATCATGGCACCCATCAAATTGAAGACTATTATCGAGCCAACAATTTTTTTTTTAATTTTATTAATAACCATTGTACATGCCATTATCTGTATTTTCATGACATCGAGTGTTATTTATAGTTGTCATGAGTCCATGATATTCATGCAATAAATGAAGTCTTATAGAGGAGGACTTATCAAACCGGCCTTTTGAATTTCATTTTGACGAAAAAAGAGTGGACATTGGTAGCGAGGTTCACATAGGTAGTAGGCACCGATTTTGAGCTCGTTTCGGGCCTAGTAGTAGACTAGTAGTTGTTATTCTGACCCTTGAGGAAGGAGTGAATTCCTCAATCAACACTTGTGGTTGTTAATTTACCTCATCTAGAGCAATATCATTATTTGACATTGATTCCTTAAAAATTCTAGATCTTCAGTTTTGATTTGGTCCCTTTTTCCTCGGAGGATGAGCTTGAGCACGAGGAAAAATAACTTGTATATGTCTTGGAGGTACACATATCCTAGACTTGAATGTTGTGTTTGCATAATCCAAGTCCTATGGAAATTTACATTTTTTCTATTTGAGCTATTTTGTTCGGAATATCCTTATTAAGGTATATATCAAAACAAATATGAGCATATATACATAAACCTATCACAACTCTTTCAAGATCTAATTTTTTGTATGTGTCCAAAGTACTCCTAATATCCTAAAAGACTAATAAACTCTATAACCGTAATGGTAAATAGGGAAGACAAACCCAAACTCAAAATCAAGTAATAAACATAAATTTATGATCAAATTTTAGGAACAAAGGGGTTATAAAAGTTCTTGTACTTCCCTAATACGATAAACCCACCTCAAATACTTGTTGAGAATCAACATGATTATAAAACGATAGAGAAAGTTAATTATTTTTTTTAACAGAGAAACATTTAGGATGATTATATTAAAAAGGATGAGTAAATCCTAAGCAACCCAAAATTCCTTGTTTAAGAACCAAGGACTTCAAAAATACCCTAACCTTATACATCCAAGCAAGAAAATATAAATACCATAGAGTCTAGCTCATAGTACTTCTTACAAACTGACCTAAAAGCAAAACATAGTGACAATATATAAGAAAATAGAAACAAAATAGACCAACAAAAACCTTAAACATGCCACTTATCCTCCTCATCCTCCAAGAACAAGTTGAACCAATTTCCCTTCATGCTTCTCCACCCTATTCTCTAAATGACCACAAAATTGATCCTCGAACTCCACTTAATTTTCAAGACTCTCCAACCTATGCTCAACTCTCTCCAACTTGTTTCCCCGACGGTTAAGACTCTACCACCTCAAAGAAAATACCCAACTCTGAAAGAGATTCAATATATTCTTGTATCATCCAAGCCTCTACCACATTAAAGCAAACACCAAACCATGAGAGGAAAACAACTACCAAATCAATTCAAAGTGGCGATGCCTCAAATAATCCAAGACAATAACCAGACACTCACATCCATTCCATATTTATCCCACTCGCTCCCTAAGATTCCACTATAAACTCCATAATTACCTTTGAATGAACCATTATAGACTTGTTGCAAGAGCCAAGAGACCACAAACACAAGATTTGAGTGTGTGCGAAATAAATGGTGAGTAACTTGAGATCTCCAGGGAGATTTCATGACCACATGCCACCAAAAATTCATTCATAAACCCCTAATTTTCCAATTATTTGGAAATGCATACTACAACATTTTACTCCCCTCATTAAGGTTGCTCAAGGAGTGATTACAAACATCCAAATCCAATGGAGGGTTGTTATTTATCACCATTACACCTTTTGTCCAATTAAGTGGCTTCATTGGTGAGTTTATCAGCAAGGCTATTATTTTGCCTTTGAATATGCTAAAATGAGTACTCTTCAATACGACAAAGATTTTACTCAATTATATTGAGAATACGAGTTTGAATCGCATGAGACTAGAAGAAACTATTACAAAACCTAAGAAATGTGACCTAATTTCTTTCTAAATTATTGGGCAAATATATGGCACAATCAAAAGTAGTGAATCAATTTGTTGATTGCTTGTTACCATTCCTTGATGATTAACAAGTTAGAAGGATTAGGCATTTCATTGAAATACTCTCTTTTGAAAGAGGTTTTCCAGCTTTGGGTGACAGAAGTGCTTCGGAAAATGCTAACCGTGTTCAGTTAGTTGCTAATTCTTCCTACATTTAATATTCGAATGCATATGTGTGTTATCTTGGAAGGGATTTTTAAAGTTGACCATTCCTTTTCCTTCCTTGCAATACTGGCAGTTTATTTGTGATCATAGTTAGGGTTGACCATTCATTTTCCTTCCTTGCAACACTGGTAGTTTATTTGTGATCATAGTTAGTCAGGGTACAAGGACAACTCTACACCATTGGAAAACTTTAGTTCATGAGTTTTTTTTGTTGAGATTTTCCCCAAAATACCTTTGATTTTAGTTTCCCCTTTCCACCCTCCAACAAAAACCTATCGGCGTATTGTTACACCTTTTTGGGGCAATTGCTAGTTTAAATCAAAATTGGGTTTCGATTCCGTGGAACCAATGAAACACTATGTGAGCGTCGAGGACGCTTTAATTAACCTTGGCCCTACACCTCAAATAGTTTTGTCTATCGCTCGTCAAGTCAGTGCCACAACTAGAACCCGTTGGATTTTTTTTTCAAATAGTTTTGCACTTAGTGACATGAGCGCCACGACTAGAACCCATTGAATTTTTTCAAGTTAGTTTTATTTAGATACATGTAACTGTAATAAATCATAATAATAATAATAATAATCTATTTTTAAGGTCACCGCCAAGAGAGACACCAAATTGGTGTATGAGACCCTCTTGTTTGTGGGACAAGGGACCCCCCTCTGCGCAGCGATTTAACTGCTAAAGTCTACAGAGGTGTACATACACTACCCCCCTCTGGATTTGAACCCGTGACCTCCTAAGAGGAAACACATGCTCTTAACCATTAGGCCCACTCATGCTCATAAGTTAGTTTTATTCATGTAATTGTTAAATCTCAAGTGAAAGGAACAATGGCATAGAGGTTATATAATGTATTCAAGTAATAATCCCAGGCTTTATCTATACACTCTGTTTAAGATATCACTTTAAATTTCTAAAGATCGATTGGGTTTATATACATAATTTTTAAGGTGTCTGTTTAAATTTTTAAAGCTCGCTTGGGTTTATCTCATCATTTTGAGGAAGTTGAGCATATGATCCAATTTTCTTTAGTGGGTATAATTGAGTTTTTTTTTTAAAATAGTAGATCAATGTAAAAATTCCTTTACTTGCATTCTAGTGTGAATCATACATTTAGTTTTCACTTTTCCTTATAAGAAGAAAATAGTTATTTTCCCATTTTTCATTTTTAGTTATGCTTATATTTCTCTTATATTATTGTCATGTTTCCATCTTCTATTCTTATATCAAATTACATCCATATGGAATTTTTTATATTTCATGAATGTCATAAACTCCTAAAGTTGTTATAGAGTAATTAATAGTCTTATTGTGATAAAATATGAGAGGGAACAATTTAATAAACTTGTTCATTAGTGTGAAGAGTCAAAGGAGAGGAAAAGTAATACACACCAAACAGGCTATGGAAAGTCCTTAGCTCTTCTCAATATTAATTTCTAAATATAGAAAATACAAAAACTAGATTTTGACAAGTCTTCTCCACTAACTTCAATAATAAATGCATAACCAACTAAATATTGTTGAATACATCAGATACTAGCACATAATGTCTAATGGGAGTAATTAGGATATTCAACACTTCCCCTTAATTACAACAATTGATTCCACACACAAAGATGAGGGGCCTTTTAGATGTAATGCATGCTTTGCAAAACACATTCTTGCTATAGAATTCAACAATGCATATGTGTTTATTAAACATAGGAATGGGAAATCCAGAGGCATCCAAGTGGGATGCCACAAAGGATAGGAGAACAAAATGAGTACGCATTTCGGTGCTCTAAAATGCGTACGAGTTTGGATTCTCCAAAACGCGTACTCATTTTAGAGAACCAAAAAACGTACGTGTTTTAGAGAACCAAAACACGCACATGTTTTGTAAAGCATGTTTTATTCCCCAAGTCAGTCCCATAACACCCCTCCCCAACCCCCTAACACCCCATATACAACTCCCTAACACCCTCGCTAACCTCCTAACACCCCCTATTCAACTCCTTGACACCCCTTTTTTTCTCTCTCTCTCTCTCTAACCCCAACATCCACAATCCTTAATTATACCCCCCTTTATCTCTAATCTCCCTACTCCTCCCCAAACCCATACCCCCCTCAATCTCTCTCCTTCTCACGCTATCTCTATCTCTCTCCACCCCCCTCTTCCCCCTAAATATTAATAACCCCCTCTCTGTCACTCTCTCACTCCCCTACTCATCCACCTACACCTTTGTTACATACCTAAATAATAACAACAATAAATACATAAATATAATATAATACAATATATATATATATATATATATATATATAGAGAGAGAGAGAGAGAGAGAAATAGAAATAATAATAATAATAACAACAACAATAAACAATAATAATATAATATTAATTAGCGAAAATGTGTAACTCTTTATGAAGAGTTGCATTAAACACAATTTAAATAATTATGTATAATGGAAAGTCTATCTTGTAAAATCTTCTTATTTATTATCAATATTTATTATTACTTACCAATATGTGGGATTCAGATTACATGTGGCCATTTTAGAGAATTCAGGTGCGTTAAAGAAGCTTTTACGCTTCATTTGGTATTAGAGCCAATCCAATTATTCCTTGAATTAGGTCTTTTATCTTAATAAAAAAAAGAGAATTAAAAAAAAAGCTACAAAAAATGAAAAAAAAAGTAAAAACTAAAAATTAAAAGAAGAAAGGAGGAAAAAAAAAAGAAAAAAAAAGAGGGAAAAGTAAAAACAATAGAAACCACACTTAAAAGCAACACGTGGTTTCTTTTCCAACAAGTGATTTATTGGATGCATTAGCCTTAAGGGGAAAGAAATCTAAAAGTGCATAATAATTTTTAAAGCTACTAAAGAGAAAGTGAGATTTGAACTTGGGTTGGGAAGGTAACAACCATGACTCCCAACCACCCAATCTACAAGAAGTCTTTAGGGAAAGAAATTAATTATTGAAGACTATATTATACTATACAAGATAAAACATGTCTTTCTTTAATATATCTTGGGATAAGAAGCATAACAAAATGGAGTCTCATGACAAAAAATAGGGAAGATTCTCGCAAACTTTTAAAAAACATGCACACCCCATATTAAAAACTTATGGGATTATTCAAGAGAAGTCTATATGCATCGCTATTTGCCCCACATCCAAGAAGAATTGTATAAATGTTGACCTAGAAAACCAATTAATGCCTTCAGAATCATATATAATTGAAAATAACACGATTCTTTCAGATGAGAAATATGATCTTAAGACCTAAAACTATATGTTAATGATTACAAGGTCCTAACTCAATTCAGTATTGTTTCAGTGGTATCATTGGAGCAACACAGGGTTAATATAATTCTAGGGTCAACTTGATTAGATACATTGGGTACCTTCATGTTCAACACAAGGGAAATTTTCTTGAAATTTCCTTACAAAAATAAGAAAGTCACATTTCAGGATGTTACAATGAAGTCAAGTTCAGGAGTTGTTTCGACTAAAGAATTTAAAGACATCTCGAAGGAAATTTCACAAGAAGATCAAAAATCGATACAAAAGATTCATAATGAATTTGATAAAGTCATCATACATAAAGAAGAAGAGATCTCTCATTTAAGAGATCATAATCAGAATTTGCTTCTTTAAATAAAGAAGGTGAAGGATAAGGCACAATACAATCAAAAGCTAGAAGAGGAGAATCAATATCTTCAAAAGAAACTATTAGAAAATATCAAAGAGAATAATCACCTTAAGAAGTGTAAACAAGATCTAATAGATCACATCCTGAAGCTTAAATATGATGAGAAAGCGCAAGATGAAATGTTAAGGAACCTTAAGAATGTCAAGTATTCGTTTGAAAAAGAATCAAATACAAATCTAGTTCTTGTCACAATTCAAAAAGAATCCAATCTAGTAAAAATACAACGTCCAACACATATCAATGCTCAAAAGACGACGCTAGTGAAAGAAAATAAAATTGTGAAAATTCCCTATCGACACCACAACCATATAAACGGGTATCCTAGAAAGTGGGAATTGTTGAAAGATAATGGTACTAATGTAATCAAAGCTCTCGATGACAAATCAGTAGGGAATCCCAACAATCAACAGCAAATCAGTTTAGGATGGATTGATCCATCAAAATATCGTAAGTTATGCTCTACACTTAGAAGTTTGTATCGACATGTTTTGTCAATTACGATGTCACAAGGAATGTTGCAACCACATTATAAGGCTTTGAGGACAAAGTATTTTTGGAGACATTTACCTTCATACTCACTCCTTCGGTCAAATTGGCCTAGTTAAACCACTATCCTAAGTTTAATTGACATCAGTGGAGCATTAATTACCATCATCCCAGTCACTCCCATGCCTACCTACAGTCAAGGAGGCTAACTTAGCTTTTCCTACAGTCAAGGAGGCTAACTGGAGCACTCCAGGGGTGATCTGTGTGACATTCATGCACCTAATTGCTAACTGGGGGTTACTTTCAGTTCAACCAATCATTTACAGTCAGTTAAGGCGCCTCCATTCATTAAAAATATTATTTAATGATTATTTATTATTATTTTAATGAACTGGAGTGAACAAGGCGCCTTCACCAACTTCTGATGGTCAGTTCAGCTTCAGTTAACCTCATCAGGGTTTATTGGAGTCATGCAGTACTAGCACTTGATGATTGGATTGCTATGACATGTGTTTGATCTCCTTTAGTTGAGATTCAGTCATTTATTGCACTCCAACTTCAGTTAGGGTTTGGTGAGTCAATTAGGGTTTTGGTCAAGTGGTTAACTGAGTGAGATTGCATGGCAAAGAGTCAGTTAAGCTAGAATCACTCACTGAATTCAAATTGTCCCTTAGGTATTCGAATTCTTCATGGAGTTAAGCTATTGCTATGCATGGAAATTGTAATCCTTTATTGTTTATATAATATACAGAGAGGAAACCTATTTGGTATTCCAATTATTTTCCAATTCACGAGTATTTGTCAATTATTCTTTGATGATTTTGATTCCTAGTTCGTAGATCATGTGCAAGAATTAATATGGTATCAGAGCATGCGGAGGGACGAAGATCAATCTCTCAAGAATAATATTTTTTGACATATTTCTCCATGAAATGTGAGCAATAGCTCAATTTTTTTATTTTTCCCTTTATGTTTTGATTTTCAGGTTTCTACAGGTGAAGCATTCGCTACAAGCAAATCTAGATGGCCTCCTCAGTGGCCTCCTCAGTACCTCTGTTGACTCCATACAATTTCCACGCATGGAAACTCAGAATGGAGCATCAGCTAAAAGGCAAAGGACTCCACAGAGTCACCATGGACACTGAACCGGAGCCTGGATCTGCCATAGAAAAATCAAGATTCTTGAACAAGAAGGATGAAGCCTTCGGTTTCTTATGACTCTCTATTTCTAATGATCTTCTCTTCCATCTTACGGATCTGAATACACCGAAAGAAATATGGGAAAAATTGGAATCTCTGTATGGAAAGCATGATGACATGAGCGTTTATCAACTCGAAAATGAACTCATGTCTCTCCAACCTTCCAATTTCGAGACTCTGAATGATTTCTTTACAAAGTTCAAGAATACAATTTTTCTCTTGAAGCAATGCAAAGTGGAGAAGGAAGATGATCAGCTCATCCTAGCCATCCTCTCCAAACTCGGGGCTGATTATTCAGTTTTTGTTTCTACATTCCATGTAGGGAAGCTCACAACTCCCAAATGGAAGATGCCTACACTCGATGCCTTCATTGAGTCCCTAACTAGTGAACATGACAAGCTTGTCCAGATGGGGATCATCCGATCTTCCCGTGACCAAGCCCTCCATGTCACGGGGCCCAAAGATGTGAATGGTAAAGGAAAGTAGCAAAAAAATCAGAAAACTAAATTTGATACTCCAAAGCCTAGATTTGAAAATCAGCAGCATGATGAATCTTCCGGCTCACGGAAGAACAAAGGAAAAGGGCACAATGGGAAAGAAAGAGTCAGGTGTTCTTACTACGGGAAGGGTTTTCACCCTGAACATGTCTGCATGAAGAAAAATCTTGATGAAGCAACCTCTCTCCTTGAGAGGAATCACATCAAACTTCCGGAGAGCTTTCAGAGGAGAGATCACCAAGATTGGGAACCACAGCATGAGAAAGGTCATGCCCTCATGGCAAGCACTTCGAAGTCCAAATCCCTGCTGATTGACAGTGGTGCTTTGAATCACATGATGGCTGAAGAAGACCCTTTTTCATCCTTGGAGACCAGCAAAGCCATTCCCATCCACTTGGGAGATGACTCCACCATCATTTCCAAAGGACAAGGTACTGTAAATCTAGAAAATGGTTTTTTTTCTAATGTTTTGTATGTACCATATCTAGTAGCAAATATCCTTAGTGTCTATCAAATGACACATATAGGAATGTATAAGAGGGTCTCTTTCAGCCCAAATGATGTTGATATAACATAAATTGCATTCGGGAAACTCATTGCAAAAGGTCATGCAAATCATCATGCAAAAGCCTATGAGTTCTCTCACTTTGTTGCGGATGAAAAGTCCACCGCTTTGCTAACTCATGGAAATGAGGTTAGTAGGATATGGCATGAAATGTTTGGCCATCTAAATTTCAAATATTTGCAGCAATTACAGAAAAATTCCATGGTTGAAGGCCTCCCAGTCATCAAGGCAACCACGGGAGTCTGCAAAGGTTGTGTGATTGGAAAGCACCCTGAGCACAAGTTCGATCGGGGGAAGGCAAACCGAGCTACAAGAATATTGGGGCTGATACATTCTGATATCAGTGGTATAATGCCTGTCACATCCATGAATGGATCAAGGTAACTCCTTACCTTTATTGATGATTTTTCCAGGTATACATGGGTTTTCTTTCTCAAAAAGAAATCAGAGGTATGTGAGAAATTTTCTGAATTAAAGGCTTTGATCGAAAATGCCTCTGGGCTTAAGATCAAGATATTGATATCTGATAATGGAGGGGAGTATGTCAGTAATGAGTTTCTTTCCATTTGCTCCCAAATTGGTATTCAGGTCCAATATTCAATTCCCTACACTCCCCAGCAGAACGGAGTAGCAGAAAGGAAGAACCGGTCTCTCAAAGAGATGACCACCTGTATGTTGGAGTCAAAGAAGCTTGCTGCAAATTTGTGGGCTGAGGCCATGCATTCTGCAACATACATTCAGAATAGGGTACCACATTCATCAGTGAAAGGAAAGACTCCTTTCGAAGCATACTTTGGACACAAGCCAGATGTGTCGAACCTACGGGTGTTTGGGTCCACTGCATGGGCCCAGATTCCGCTTGATAAAAGAAGGGATTTACAACCGCAGAGAATAGAATGTCTGTTTATTGGATATCCTGATGAATCTAAAGGATTCAAGCTTCTGGATATCAAGACCAAACATATCATCATCGAGAGAAGTGTCAAGTTCGATGAGCCTTTTCAGGAGGTGGAACTAGTGGAGGAGAAAACTGCTGAAATTTCTTCCTATTCCACTGAATATTTGGATGATGAAATTGGAGGTGATGACCCCTATTTGGATCCTCTGATTTCTGATATCAGTGAACAGAAAACATCAGATACTGAATCAGAACCTGAAGTGCAAACTCATCTTCCTACATGGGCCCGACAGACACTCTCCTTTACAGGAGACAACATTGGAAATCCGGATGATCCAAGGAGAATCCGGTCTGATTTCCAAAGAGCAGGTATTGCACTCTCTTGTCCTGATATTTTGCTGTCAAAAAATTGCTATTTAGTTATTAGTTCAGATCCAAAATCTTACTACCATGCTCGGAAGGATCCGAGATGGCAAGTTGCCATGGATGAAGAGATGAATTATCTTCAGAAAAACACTACTTGGGAGCTAGTTTCTCTTCCTCCGAGAAGGAAATTGGTTCAATGCAAGTGGGTGTTTCGGAAAAAGGTTGATGCTGATGGAAGCACCTAAAAATATAAGGCAAGGCTGGTAGCAAAAGGTTTCTCTCAGGTCCAAGGAGTGGACTACCATGAGACCTTTGCACCGGTTGCAAAAATGGACTCCATCCGCCTTGTTTTGGCTATTTCCGCATCCAAGCACTGGGAGGTGCATCACATGGATGTTAAGTCAGCCTTTCTACATGGAGATATTCATGAGAAGATATACATGAAGCAGCCTAATGGCTAT
>LPNX010242742.1:0-16598 GCA_001517045.1 Pseudotsuga menziesii | reverse complement strand
TTACGAACACCCCTTCGGATTAAGAGGGGGATTGTTAGAATATAATCCGTTAGGGATTATAATATTGTAAATAAATAAATAGGAATAGTTGGAAGCCAAAAAGGCTGAGCGGAAGGTGAAACCCAATCGCCATGAGATTTGTATAAGTATAGGCTTTTGCATTGGAATAGTTAATCAATCGGGAGTTATTACCAACAATAACTAACCCCTTATATCACTCTCTTTATCCCTTTCTCCATTGACCCTCAATATCCTAACACCACCCTTGTTGGTGTTTTTCCCTTTGACCCAGGTTCAAACCTTATTTGTACGAAAACAAAGCTCAAGATATTTCCCTAACATAGTAACACTCAGTCGGCAACACCTGTGACATAGATGCAGTCTCACCCAAGATATCTCTTATGGGTAACTGCCAGAACCAAGTTTCTGCAGTTGGGTGGATATTTCTCCTCTCACAGTGCCTTACCAATTTGCTTGACCAAAGACGATGGATGTATTACTTATATTTATTATGCACATTCGGGATATTAATCTATTTATCCATCAACATAGATTGCAACAATTAATATCATGCCTTATTATCTATTCTAACTATCAAGAGTGCGACATATGCATACACAAACTATTTACAAGAAAATACATAAACACTTATTCACAACATACATTCATGTGACACAAGTGCATTCATCAAATTCACATTAACACAATCTTTAATGTGGAAACCCATCCAAAAAAAACCACAAAAGCGCTCTTCATCTGGCATGAGAAATATATGCACCTTTCGTCTACGCACTCAGTTGTAGACTTTGCTCTAGATATTCTTCTACACTATACAAACTTTTCTCTCCTCTCACGCTCTTTATTCATGTATCTCTGTAGTTTTCTCTCTTTCACTCTATGGTCGATCCACACACATCTTGGATCAACTAACTCTTCTTTTCGACTCTATTGTTGATCTACACACATCTTGGATCAACTCGCTCTTCTCTTCGACTCTTTGACTCTTCCAACAAACACATACTAACTAGGAAGTAACAGGCACAACTAATAGACCAAGAAATGACAAACTAGGAATTAACCCACATACAGCTTGGGTTCTTCCTTTTATAGACTCTTTACATGTCATTATCAATTGACTTCATTATGTTAGACGACAAGTTGTAATTCCTATTATTATACATTCCTGTTACAATTGTCAATTGGAAATATTAGCGCAAAATACAAATATGATGTATTCCCTAAAGCACGTGTGAATTTAACCAAATTCTTACCCATGATCTCTTCAGCTGTCCTTTTCGACCGCTGCACTTTGTCTACGTGGTTCCTTCCGTCGCCTCTTCTCTCATGGCTTCTTTCCCTTCTTTCGTCAACATCTTCCTTCAAGGATGATTCTATCGTAGGTTCCCCTATCCCATTACTTCTTCTGTCGTATCTCTTCCTTTGTCGCAACATCTTCTGTAGCTTCTTTATTCTATCATCCTTCTTCCTCCATTGCAGATACCTCTATAGCTGCTTTCTTCTATCATCCTCTTCCTCTGCCGCGTGACTGGTCTCTTCACATTCCTAGCATAATTATAACCAATTTATGCCTATATTATCCTAGGTCCAACATGCCCCGAACACTCACTTGTGGCTCGTCCCAAGGCACGTTGTGCTACTCCAAAACTTCTACATTTGTGACGACTTTGCTTTGAAAATATTGAAAAAATTTCACTATCTCCTATGTCTCTCGTTGCACATCCTATTCTACCTTTTGCAAGTTTTCCACAAGGTCAAAATTGATGTGTTCCGATGTTACAAGTCCTGCGACCTCTAATTATTGTTATACCTTCTGATGTATAGGATGAATGATGCATGTAATTATTTCTCCTTCATCCTACAACTCTACGACTTTTCTATTCCTCTGTTGCTATTGAGTTTTGAGCGTTGCGACTTGCTATTGAAGTTTCTTCATTTCAACAGCCTTACACATTTTCTATGCTAAGGAAAACTTCATTTAATTCTCCAGCTGATGTGCTTTTTTCTCATCAATGTGTAACTTATCTATAACTTTCTCCAATTCAACATCATTGATCAAGGCTTCCCAAGTCTGAGAAACTTGTTCGAAGGCCTTGGCACACAGTGCCTATGCCTCTTCTATCTTCTTTGCAACTTCTGTTGTTTTTATCCTTCTTTCTTTGGTTTGAAAAGTTACTTCTTTGGAGTGGTAGTACCGAAGAGAGGGAAAACCTCATTGACATCACCAATTATAATATGGACTTATTGGAAAGTTGAAGACAAAATCCCATGTGCTTGCTTGGACATTCTTTTCTTTGATTTTTTCCTTCCTACATGAAGAACATTTTCATCAATCCTTTCTTTTTCGTCGATGAAATATGCCATCTCATCTTCTTCCCTCAAGTAATCATCACCAAATATATTTTGAGCTTCTTATACAATTGATGGCGATGTTGTAGGCTCTCGTTGTTGTTCATTGTTATCCAAACTATGGCTCATACCGACGGATTTTACCAATGGATACTTTTCATTTTGGTGGTATACCTATGAGTGTGTTCGATGGTTTAGATGGAATATCATATGGTAGATGAATTTCAACCATTGCTTCTTTCTCTTCCATCATTAGTGATGAAACAAATTTATTCTTGCAGGTACCAGAATGTTTCTTCGTTGAAAAACCAGGTGGGTTGGGTTATAAACTTACTTCAGGGATTCTTGGAACTTGTTCAGTTTCTAGACAAACCCCTTCCTATGGTGGAACATATCCATAAGTGTCTTCCATAATGAGCGTGGGTGGTGCAATGTCAAGGATTAATTCTACAGCTATTCTTTTACTGGAAATCGAAATAACCATGCTTTGCGGAAAAGAAAGTTCAGCTCTTGCAGTTGCAGACAACAATTTCTCTTCTTGAATGCAGTAGAATAATATGAAAGTTGGGAGCGAAGATTGATAACATCTACTCATTCAATCAGCCAGTCCTTCAAACATGCATACACTTAATGGAAAGGTAGCTCTCATTTCTGTCTCATGGGTAATCGTCCGAATGATTACAAGGAAATCACCACTGGCTTGACATGTCAGTGGTAGTTATGGTGCAATAATAACCGAAGTGAACCAAAACGTATGCTGCCCATATCTCTCGGGATTTTCAAATTAATGATGGCCAACTGTCATTTCTATGACTCAAATTCATCTTGTGACAAAGTCACTATTTCTTGTGACCGATATCCTTCCTTTGACAGATTCCGTTTCCTGTGACTTAAGGGTCGTCTTCACCTTCATTTTTCAACTTGAGAAAGAAACAAATTCTGTGACAATTTTCCTCCATTTGTGACTTGATAGCAATTTGCAATGGCATTTTCTTTTGCGAAGTGGATTTCCTGTGGTTAAAACTAAAAAAAATCAGAGGGTTTGTCTTTTTCTTTTCTTTCTCTTCTCTTTTTTTTCATACGATCGAGTCGTTGCTAACCTTATAAGGCTTTAGCCGATTTTCGTTTACCAGTCCTTTAATAGGTGTTCCATCCAACTTTTTCAATTGCATTGTGCCTCCATCAATGATATGCATGACAATATATGGTCCTAACCAATGTGTTTTTAGCTTACCTGGATGCTTGAAGGATTTTCTACAATACAAAAGAACAAGTTCTCCTACCTGAAATTGATTGTTCTTGATGTACCGATCATTCCATAATTTCTATCATTATTTCTTAATGTTTTGATGGTATTCTGCAACAAAATGATCTTCTTCCATTGTATTTGCTATGACAGTATTTCCTCGACAACACCAACATCTGTCATCTCCGTAATCGAAGGAATCCTTAGGCTGGGAACAATGTATTCCATGGGCATCAAAGCTTCTTATCCATATACCAGACGAAATGGAGTTCAACCTGTCAACTTCTTACAGGTCGTGTGATGTTCCCATAGTACTACGGAAATTTTCTGATCCTAGTCATCTCTTTGGACATTGCAAATATTTGTCAACACATTCTCCAATATTTTGTTAAATGCTTCGATAACACCATTCACTTGAGGGTGATATGGTGTTGTATTCCTACGTTGTATCCAGAATTATTTTTTCAGTTCCTCAATAAAATGGTGAACAAAATGTGTTCCTTGGTTGCTTATCAAAATTTTCGGGCATCCAGATCTAGTCAAAATATTTTCAAATAAAAATTTAGCAGCAATCGCAGAAGTACAATATTTTACTGGCACTGCTTCGACCCATATGGTTAGGTAGTCGATCATAGTAATTATGTATCTAGCACCCATGTGATTCCTTGTTGGATTAATAGGACCCAAAAAATCAACGACCCATTTATCAAATTCCTACAGATTTATTTGTGATACCATTGGAATTTCATCTCGTCGTGATGACTTTCTAGTTCGTTGATAAACATCACAACTGTGGCAGTATTCTCAGGCATCTGTATGCATGGTGGGCCACCACAATCCTACTTGCAATATCTTTCGGAATGTAGCATTTCTAGCGTAATGTCCTCTTGCAACACCAACATGTTCTTTGTCCCATATCATCGGTTTCTCATGTTCCCAGATGCAATGATGAAGAATCTCATCGGGGCCTATTTTATATAACTATCCAGCAACCGAATAGAAGTATGCAGTTCAAACAACTAAGTGTTTCTTTTGCGTAGTAGTAAATTTAATTGGTGGATACCTCGTACTCAAAAATTATATGTTGTCTTTGTACTGGTCATCAAACATTGTTATTGCAAATAGTTGCGCACTAGAAAGACTATCGTCAAGGTTACCAAGTTCGTCACCACTTTCAATTTTTGATAGGTGGTCTGATCCTGAAGTCAGTCTATCGGGTTTAACCTTGAGTTCAAAGTCAAATTCCTAAAAAAGGAGAATCCACCAACATATATCCCCCCCAACGTTGGCTTATTAACGAGGTATTTCAATTTTGAGTGATCTGTGTACATCTTAAAATGTTCCCCCAACAAGTAGTGTATGAATTTATGTAGAGCATATACCATAACTAACCCTTCTCTTTTCGTCGTGATATAGTTTTTCTCTGTTTTTTACAGTTTTTTGCTGGAAAAAGAAATAGGATGATCAATCGACCCTTCACTAGGCTACACTAGTATAATGCTGAGCGTGACATAAAACACATTGAAATGTACATGAAATTTTTTTTTTTCCAATATGGAAATACAAGTATGGGCATTGTAACCATATTCTTCTTTAAAGTATCCAGACTCTCTTGGAAACTTTCTATCCACTGGAACTTAACATATTTCTTCAATAACTTCTCCATTGAAGCAATCACCTCTGCATATCCTTTGATATATTTTCTATAGTATCCTGTATTTCCCAATGTAGCTCTCAATTGCTTTATTGTTGTAGGTGGTGGTAGTTCGAAGATAATCACAATTTTCCAAATGAGGCACCAAGGTTCCATCATGACACACTACATGGCCCAACGTAATTCCAAACGAGGCACAAAAGATACATTTCTTTAAGTTTAGTGAAATTTGATACTAGCGACAACGTTCCAACATCATCCTGAGACTCTCAATATGATCCTTAATGAGCCCAAATATTTTCCAATCAGTGAAGTAGACCTCAAGAAATTTATGAATAAAATATCTAAAGGAAACCACAACTATTATAAAAACAATAACAGGAGCATTTTTGATTCCAAATGGAATTACCGTGTATTGGAAACAACCCTACTCTGTCGCAAAGGTTTTCTTGTGTTGGTATTCCTTTGTGATTCTAATCTGATGGAAACCAGAGAAACCATCATTGAATGAATAAATCTCTTGACCCCCGACACTCTCCAATACCTCATCTATCAATGGAGTCAGAAATGGGTCATGTAAACAAGCCTCGTTCATTTTTCTCAGGTCGGCACGAATTCTTACTTCACCCATAGAATTTTTTACTTGTAATACTATCGAGATAATCCATTCTAATTCTTCTACAAGTTCTATGATACATGCATCCAACATTCGGTCTAAATCTGCCCTTTATTTTTCTTTATATCATGGATTCAATTGGTATGGTCGTTGCTTGATCGGTTTTGAGTCGGCCTTCAAAGGTAGATTCATTTCTCCAAGGTCTCTAACCATCCCTTTTATCTATGAGAATTTTATAGGGAACATATCTTGAAACTCATGCAATAGATTTGTGATTTTCGTAGCTATCTCATCACCTCAATAATATCCAATATTAGCAAATTTTGGATTATCTATGGAGCCAATATTTACTTTTTTGAATTTCAGTGGATTTAGAAATTGGTCTCTAGAAATACCAAATCTTTCCTCTTCGCATGTACCTTTAGACTAAGGTATGTTTACGTCAAGTGGGTCATCGTCATTAGGTTCTCCTCTCATATTGTAGCACTCCATTTAGTGTTGAATTGTTCTGTTGTGTTGATTTAATTTTGTCATTGCAATAGGGATATCTGATGGTTTATCCCATAATACTGAGAGGGGGGCGGTGAATCAATAATGTCTGTTTTTCTTAAAATACACAAAAATCAATAACCAAGACATAGATTTTATCATGGAAACCTCAATGGGAAAACCACCAACACATGCTCATTAATAAGATGAATTTACTAAAATTTTTATGTGCTATTACAGAAAGGATGTAAACACACCCTAGGTTTTTCTTGCAACTACAGACATGGATGCTACAACACCCCTATGTTTTTCTGTCTACTTCAACATACAAGGATGCTATGACACCTTGTTCTCTAGCTACGACTGGAAAGAGGCTTCAACCCCCTGTAGACCTGTGGCCTGCCATAGCACCACCCTGCCACCCTGTACTGATTTTCTCAGTCTTTTGGAGCAGTTGTAGATTATGCAATTTGGACTCTGTCAATCTTATTAGCAGAGACCCATAATTATTTACACTTTCATTCAATAAATACCCTTTAGCTATTTCTTATCAATGCATCTCTCCATAGGCACTCTCTTTTTTTTTTGGATCATGTCTTTTTACTTACATACACAACTATTCATCATCTACCCATTCAACCGTCGCATTATTTCATCGTTAAGTTTCAGTAAAGGAACCATTTATTTCTTCCCACATCTTAGAACTCATTTCCGCAGCCTTGTTTATCGTTTTCTGGTGCTTTCGTAATTTTCTTCTCCAGGTACAATCCAAACAGTTGATATTATGTCTGAATCTCTCCAGACCATTGATCTACTCTATAGATTTCCCTTTTGAAATTGTATTTCCGCACCAAGTTTCTGTTTCAACGATTCCCCATCATTGATATTCATCGGGCTTCTCCATGAGTTTTGATCTCCATATTGTGGGATGCGGGATGTGGACTCTATAACATTTCCTCAAATCATATTTTGACTTTCCGCCTTCCCGCTTTCTGCACTTCTTTTTCCAAATAGTTGATTTGTTTTAGCGGAACTAATCTTAGCTGTTCGATCTTGATCTTTTGTGGAACTTTGGTTTTTCCATTTAACCGTCGGAACTAATCCTTAATCGTCGGAACTAGTGTGTGACTAATATAAGCCATCTAATATTGATTGTTGCGGAACCGACTTCTAGGCGTCGGAACTAATACTTAACCATCGGATCTAGTGCGGGACTAATATAAGTTGTTTGATCTTGATTGTTGTGGAAGCGACTTCTGGGATTTTCGCTTTCCGGACTTGTCTTTCCGCAATCTCCTTTCGACACTGCAGAATGCAGAAGTCACAAATTCGGCTGATTGCCTTGTGCCTTTCCACTTTTCATAATTATTTTTTTCGAACCATTGATCTATTTTAGCGGAACTAATCTCAGCCGTACGATCTTGATATTTTGTGGAACTTTTTCACTTTGTACCTATTTAACCTTTGCGCTAGTTCATTTAGCAAGAACATTGTGAGCCGTCAATTCGATTTACTTGGATGATTGATCTCAGTTGTTCAACTTTCTCCAGGGTTATTCATTTTTCATTCAACCTGCAACCTCCAACAGGGTTATTCCTTTGTTATTATGGATAACTATAACCTGCAAAAAGGTTATTCCTTTGTTATTCTACTGGTTTCAATTTGCCACCATATCTTTGACTTTTGTTAATATTTTTGCCATCAATGACAACTATTTTACTCAACAATCTCCCCCTTTGGCATTGATGCTAAGATCTTTAATCATTCTCCCCCTTTAACACCAATGACAAAGAAACCTCTTTGTCTGATATCTCCCCTTGTTATCATATCTCCCCCTGAGATTTTGCTTCCTCCTCGTAGCTCTTTTGTAAAGGAATTACTCCCATCTTTTTTCTAATACGCTCAAAGGCTTCCTTAGGTAGTGGTTTGGTGAAAATGGTAGCAATTTGTTCTTTTGTGTCAATGTATTCTAATCTGGCAGCCTTTTGAGATACCTATTCTCTTAGATAGTGATACTTGATTGGTATATGTTTTTTATTAGAATTCTTGATAGGAATTTTAGACATATTTATAGCACTAGTGTTATCACAGTTGATCACTATTGGATGTTTATATTTTACAAGTAGATCTTCTAAGGTTTGTTTCATCCAAATAACCTGAGTGAAACATGAGGCGGAAGCAATATATTCTTCTTCTGCTTTAGAGAGTGAAATGGAGGATTGTTTTTTACTTGACCATGATACTAAACAATTTCCCTGAAAGAATGCTACTCCACTAGTACTTTTTTTATCATCAACACTTACTTCCTAATCTGCATCAGCAAACGCTTTCAAGGTAAAGTCTTGTCCTTTTGGATACCATAAACCATACTCCATGGTACCTTTTAGATATTTGAAAATCATTTTTACTGCTGTTACATGTGTTTCTTTGGGAGTTGAATGGAATCTAGACACCAATCCAACAGCTTGCATCACATCTAGTCTTGTGGTTGTCACATATAGAAGAAAACAAATCATGGATCTAAACATGGTATGATGTACTTCCAGAGATTCACCATCCTTACTTCACTGGCAACCACTGACCATAGGAGTACCAACAGGTTTGGAATCTTCCATTTTAAACTTTTTCAACATATATTTGATGTACTTAGTTTGAGAGATGAAAATTCCTTCGTCTATTTGGTAGACTTGCAATCCCAAGAAGAAATTCAATTCACCCAACATTGACATTTCAAATTCTTTCTTCATTTTAGAAAAAAAAATCTACACTTAGGATTTGAAGATTTCTTCCAAATATGATATCATCCACATAGACAACAACAATGATCATATTTTTATGTTCGATCTTTAGTTAAAGATTACTTTCAGTGTCTCCTCTTTTAAAACCTTATAGTTTCAAGTAACTGTCTAGTCTTGAAAACCACGCTCTTGGAGCTTGTTTGAGACCATAGAGTTCCTTCTTCAGTTTACATAAATAATATTTGTTTTCTAACAAAAGAAACCCTCTAGGTTGTTCAATATATACTTCTTCTTCTAGTTTTCCTTTCAGGAATGCAGACTTGACATCCATTTGATATGCTTTGAAATTTTTATGGCATGACAATGCTAAAAACATTCTAATTACTTCAATTCATGCCACATGAGCATAATTTTCTTCAAATCCAATACCTTCCACTTGGGCATACCCCTTACAAACAAATCTTTCTTTGTTCCTTATTACTTCTCCATCTTGATTGAACTTGTTTTTGAAAATCCATTTGGTTCCTACAATGTTCTTATCTTCAGGTCTTCGGACAAGTTCCCAGGTCTCAGTTTTCTCAATATGAACTAGTTCTTCATTCATGGATTTGACCCATTCATCACTTTTGCTGGATTCTATAAAGTTCCTGGGTTCAACTATTGAGAGTAGGGATTGTTCAACACCTAGTAGTTTTCTTCTTGTTATGACTCCAACATTTCTATCCCCCATGATCTGTGACTCCAGATGATTCTTTTGTATCCTTCTAGAAGGAGTTTTAGTGTCGGGTCTAGGGAACTATTCTTCATATTCTTGTGTATATTCCTTCTCTTTGTTTTCTTCTTCGTTATGAATGCTCTCGTTCGTTTGCAAGTCTTTTATTTCATCATCACATGTAATTTCAATACTTTCAAGGTTTTTCTCTTTCCTTTTATATCATCTACTTTCATCTATATGCCCTTTTGGTGGATGAGTATCCTAGAAAGTTTCCTTCATCAGTCCTAGAGTCGAACTTTCCAAGGTCATCCTCGTTTCTTTTGACGTAACAGTTACTGCCAAACACTTTAAAATATTTGACCAAGGCCAGTATCCCCTACCACAAACCTTAGGTGGTCTTATCCTTATTCACTATGAGTTTCCCTCTATTAAGTATGTAGACATTTGTGTATACATCTTCTCTCCAAAATGAATCTGACAGTTTTGCTCCATTAAGCATTATTCTGTAAGCTTCTTGGACTAAACTATTTTTCCTTTCAACAACCCCATTCTACTGAGGAGTTTTCGTAGCTGAAAAATTGTCTCTTTTAATTCCATGGCCTTCATAGAACTCATTGAATTCATTGGAAGTAAATTCTCTCCCATTATTTGATCTAAGACACTTGATTTTCATACCTGACTCATTTTCAGCCATTGCCTTGAAGATTTTAATTTTTTCAAAGGCTTTTGATTTTTCTTTGAGCAATGCCACCCAAGTCATCCTTGTATAATCATCAATGAGAAACATGAAATAACGATCTCCTTGTAGGCTTCTAGTTTTGGTTGGTCCAGAAAGGTCTGTGTGAATTATTTCCAGAGGGTGTGAGGTCATATGTTCTTTTATTTTAAAACTGGATCTGGTTTGCTTCCCATGTTGACAATGTTTACACACGGTCTTTAGAGGAACTACAATTTTAGGTAGATCTCTTATAGCTTCCTTCATGCTTATTTTGGCAAGATTGTCAAAACCTATATGTCCCAACCTTCTGTTCCATAACCAACTTTCATCTACCATACTTAAGTAACATTGATTTTCATTTTCCAAGATGTATACATTGTTTTTATTTCTCATAGAAATGCCAATGACCTTTCCTGATTCCTTATTCTTGATTTCACATTTTTCTAATTCAAAGATACAAATGTGTCCTTGGTCGCATGTTTGACTTACACTGAGAATATTAGGCTTGAGATTTTCAACTAGAAAAACATTTTCTGCTTTAATCTTGTTGTTGACAACAGTTGTTCCTTTGCCGATTATTTTGGAGGAGAGACTCTCTCCAAAAGTGAATTTTCCCTTATTATCTTTTATTTTTATGAATTTGCTTGGGTCACCGGTCATATTTTTTGAAAAAACACTATCCAAGTTCCATAGGTTTTGGCTTTCAATTGCACATAAAGCAATCATGGAACTTTCCTTTTCTTCCTTTTCTCTCCAATACTTCTTTTGTTTGTTGTTCTGAGATTTGATTGCAACAGTATTCCTTGTAGAAGTCTTCAGTTTATAATCTCTTGCCATATGCCCATTTGTTGGAGCAGGGCCCTGCAACTATAGGAAAATCTGCTATCGGAACAAGAAAGTCAAAGGAAATAGTACCTGAAGCGGCCGAGAAGAGAGCTCAACCACTGCATTTAAGGCAGTGGCAATGACAGGAGGGATCAGCTACCCTCATGAATGGAGAAGGAGCAATGAGCCAAGGTATTAAAGACAAAGGATATAAGGGGAGCAACTGAGGAAGTGGCGTCCATACCCATGATCAGTGCCGAGAAGTGTGGAAGACTACAGAAAGCTGCAGTGTGACCAATAAGCAACAGTTCAAAGTACAGATAGGCCGACTGTCACAGTTAGGGTTTTGGGTTAATGTTGGGATAGGCCCACAGTTTTGTATCATGGTGAGACCTTTGGGCCACCTATTTAAGCATGTATTTTGTATTATGAAAGGTTAGATAATCTGTTAGCTAGTTAGATAGTAGAGAGATAGATAGATAGCTAGCTAGTTGATAAGGTTGTAACTGTTGTCGAGCTCTGGTTCTGTATTAAGTCTGTAGTTATCTTATTGTAACCAGTAGCCAACTCCTTGAGCATGAATGTACCAATCCATAGGGATTGAGAGAGAGAGAGAGGAAGAGTATATTGTAAGAAGAAAGCATAAAAGAAAGAGATGAGATCTAAGAGAGAAGGGCTCACAGCTGAGTGCACAGAGTTTCCCAGAAGATCTCAAGCTGCATAAGAGGTTGTAGTGGAACTGTGTGTACTCTCTCAAGATATAATAGAAACACAGTTCCTGTGGACATAGATTCCTCCTTGGAAGTGAACCACGTAAAACCTGTGTGTTGTGCGACTGTTTCATGTGATTGTGCTATGCTTATTTGCTATCTGTTATTCATTACATGAACTTTTCTTATCAGTTAATGAATGTATGTATGCTATCCTTCAATTGCAGTAACATGGAAGGTTAAATGTGATTTGAATGTGTTAAGTATTCTACATATGAGTTTATCAGTGCTTGAGTCACGACAGCTAATAGTTACAGTGTTAAGTGACTTATGTATATTTAGTTCAGCAAGTTGAGTGTCATTAATGTTAAGCGTGTTAGACTGTACAGGCTAAGTGAAGTCGTTTAACACCTTGATGAAGGTTAACTGAGCTATTATACCCATAGAGGAAGCCTCTAGACCTTGAGAGTTGATGAGCATATCAAGTCTTACTGTAGGAAATATCACGATGTAGAAAGGAAATATCGCACTGTCGGAGGAGCTGCGGTGTGAGATATCGCAGGTTAAGAGTTGAGCAGAAGAGTAATTTGTGCATCATCCTAGAAGCTGCGATGCGATAAGAGCCAGTCCCATAGCAGAGTTGTCTAGGAAGAGAGAACCAACCCTTGCTAAGAGATCCCACTGGTTGAGTAGAGTCAAGAGAATCTAGGATGCTACAGAACCTGGTTGAGGAAACGTGATTCTTCAGCCAACCCATCTAAGATCACTTCCGGTTAGACTTCAAGCCATTCCGCGGTCTATCGCCGAAAGGGCCAGTGAGCTAGGGGTTTTTTTGGTACAGTAAAGTAAACCTGGTTCTGCACAAGTAGAGTAGAAACCAACACCATTGTTATTACACTTATAACATTCTATGTCATATTTTTGTAGTGTAAAAATATACTTATTTCCCTTCGACTTATTACTTGATGACTTCCTTTTGTATTCAGAAACCTTTCTTTCAGTTCTTTAATTTAAGGCTTTATGACCAAAATTATCACAAGAAAAGTAGTGACCTAAAAATATCTATAGATATCTATTTGGTCTCTTGGGTGCTATATTATTTCTATTTTTATCTTGAGAAATTAAGCCTTCTTTCTTGCTTCCTTCCTTTTTCGCTGGAGTCTTTAGTACTTTAGCATAGCTTTTCTTACTTCCTTCTTGATTGGTGACATGAAAATTCTCTGGCTTGTTCTCTTTAACAAACCCTAAACCAGACCTATCACTCAATGGTATTTGGCTACTCAGAATGTCATATAGAATCCTTGAGCTATTCTCAAACTTTGATTTGTTAGATCCTTCATCAAGATTTCTCTTGAATCACATTATTTATTATGTAATATTTTTAGAATCCTGTATTGTTCTTTTGAGCTGTAGGTTTAGGTCCTCCTAAACCTTTTTGGCATCTAGAATTTGAGCTTCCAACTGACTGATGATAAGATTTGATTGTCTGTTCTTTTTCCTACATTTCTCAAGTTCTTCAAGGGAGATAACAAGTTCAGCTCTTAGGTCTACTTCTCCTTCTACATCTAAGTCACTATTTGAGGTTTGAGCATCTAGGCCCATAAACAAAACTTTTGTTTCTTCAACTTCACTTCCATCTAAATCTTCACTGTCTTCCATGGTGTAAACATTTTTCTTTTTCACATAGGATTTTTTCTTGTTTCCTGGTGTACCCCTTTTGAAATTCGAATTTTCCTTTTCTTCATTCTCATATTGTTTAGTAGTGTAGGTGCATTTAGAGGCAAAATGTCAAATCCTTCCACAATTAAAACATTTTAAAGGTAATTTCCCCTTCTATTTTCCAGTCCCTCTCTCAAGTTTATTAATGAAAAGAGCTTCCTCATCATTTGGGTTTTCTGATTGATTTTTTAAGGAGGCTTTAAAGGATGCTTCTGTGAGGACCGTGCATCAAATAATTAATCAAAATACATGATATAGCAGCAGAACTCAAAATCACTTTTATATTAATCGCAGGCCACTTCGAGGGGGTGACCTCCTCTGAGCAAGCTCAATACAAAATAACTTGACGGTGCCTTCCTTGGCCTCAACACACACTTATATACTAAAAATAGGCGACAATACTATGGGTCAAAACCATGGGCCAATATAAACTATGGATCAAGAAATACTACAGGCGACTTACAAAGCATATGCGCCCAACAACAATAACACAAACTATGGATCAACAATTACTATGGGACGACTTACAAAGCATATGCGTCCAACAACAATATACTAACATGGTAAAGAGAAGGATTGACATGGGTTCCTACCATCCCCTCCCCCTTAGAAAAATATTTGTCCTCAAAGCTTTAGATGTGGAAATTGTCACTGAATCTAAAGGAGTGGTTCCCACGTAGCATCCTCGGGTTGCATTCTGTGCCATTGAATTAAGACCTATGTGATAGAGCAAGACTGAAGCTGACGAGTGCGCTTATTGAGGATAGCCTCCGGCTCCAAAAATATGGATCCTTCATTATCCAGTTCGGGTAAAATAGTTTGGCCTTTGATGTTGGTGCCAAGAAATTTCTTCAGACAAGAGACATGAAATACTAGATGAATGCGGGAAGAAGGTGGAAGTTTCAATTTATAAGCAACAGACCCATTCTTCTGAAGAATTCTATATGGCCCATAGAAATTTGGAGCGAGCTTATGACGCCCTTTGAGTTTTAGTGAGGATAGCTTGTAAGGCTAGAGACGAAGAAAAACCATATCACCGGCTTCAAAAGTGCGCTCAGAATGGTGCTGATCAGCTTGTTGCTTCATGCGATTTCTTGCCATGTGAAGATTTTCGCACAAAATGCGAAGAACCTCATCGCGGGTTCGAAGGACCGCATCAACTGCCTGAACTGGAGAAATGCTGGGGGTGTAAGGAAGAAGAACTGGCGGTTCCTGACCATAAACAACTTCATATGGAGTCATTTTAGAGGCAGTGTGGTAAGAGGTATTGTACCACCATTCAGCGAGAGGGAGCCACTTTGCCCACTGATGTTGTTGCTCAGAGGAGAAGCAACGAAGATAAGTTTCCAAGCATTTATTGATAATTTCAGTCTGACCATCTGTTTGGGGGTGATAACCTGAACTCATCTTCAGTTTGGTGCCAGTGTGGTGAAAGAGTTCTGTCCAAAAATGACTGGTGAAAGTCGCATCACGATCCAAGACAATGGAAGAAGGCATTCCATGAAGACGAAAGATCTGGTCCAAGAAAATTTGAGAAATGGAGGAGGCTATATAGGGATGGATGAGAGCACAAAAATGACTATATTTGGAGAGGCGATCAACCACAACCAAAATCACATTCTTCCCTCTAGATTTAGGGAGCCCTTCAATGAAATCCATAGAAATATCTGTCCATATCCAGGTAGGTATGGGCAAGGGTTCGAGCAATCTCGGAAGGGGTGTTGTTTCACCCTTATTGTGCTGGCAGGTATCACATTTAGCCACCATCTGTTGAATTGTCCTTTTCATGCCCTGCCAAAATAAGTTGCACCGTGCCCGTTCATATGTTTTGAGAAAACCAGAGTGCCCAGCTGACGGAGAAGCATGGAGTTCATAGAAGATAGCTTGTTTCAGCTTGTCAAATGCACACTCAGTAACATGTGTCCATGTAAAAGCATCCTTTTTCAATAGAGTAGTTAATGGAGCTGCAATCTTCCCATAATCCTTGACAAACTTGCGGTAGTAGCCAGTCAACCCCAAAAAACCACGAAGTCTCTTGAGTGTCTTAGGAGGTGGCCAATTGTTCATGGCAGTGATTTTGGCAGGATCCACACGAACCCCTTGTGCTGAGATAATGTGCCCGAGATACTCCACTTACTTTTGGCCAAAAAAAAATTTAGACTTTTTGGCATGGAGATGATGATCAGAGAAAAGTTGCATTACAAGAGCCAGAAGCTGGAGATGTTCAGCCCATGTTTTACTGTAGATGAGGATATCATAAAAAAATACCAAAATGAATTTTCGCAAATAGGGTCGGAATATTTTATTCATCAAGGCCTAGAATGTGGAAGGAGCATTAGTGAGACCAAATGGCATGACAAAAAAATCATAGTGGCCATCATGTGTGCAGAAAGTTGTTTTAGGGATATCATCCTCATGAACCCGAATTTGATGATACCTAGAGCGAAGATCCAACTTGGAGAAAAATTGAGCACCATGAAGCTCATCAAGAAGCTCATCAACAATAGGAATTGGAAACTTATCCTTGATGGGGAGGTGATTAAGTGCTCAGAAGTCAATGCAGAGGCACCATGACCCATATTTTTTACGGACAAGAAGAACTGGTGAAGAAAAGGAACTTATGCTTCGGTGAATAATACCTTGCTTTAGTAAGTCCCTAACGAGGAGTTCAATCTTTGTTTTTTGGTGAAATGGGTAGTGATAGGGCCTGATGTTGGGAGGAATGCTTCCAGGAAGGAGCTGAATATGATGGTCCTCTGGTCGTGAAGGTGGAAGTCCCACTGGTTCAGCAAAAACACCTG
>LPNX010242691.1:13103-67699 GCA_001517045.1 Pseudotsuga menziesii | reverse complement strand
AGGCTAATTGCTAAGATGGTGAGCTCATTACAGAGCTAAGAACACCTACACCAAAACTAGCCTGACCTCTAAGACACCCAAACACACCCAACACAAGGAATCAGTCCCGTATCTGCTACACAGTCCCTCAGGCCCTGCATTCCCTTCCAGTGCTATTCAGGGGTGATGGAGAAGGAGGCCAGCCCTCTAGTTTTGTCTGTGTGGTCTCTAGCACCAGGTTTATCAAGCAACCAAGCCAAAATCCTTACTCCTCACACAGTCCAAAGACCAACCATTGCACTCAGGCAATCAAATTAGCTAACACTGCTTGAACAGTAAAAATGAATTGCACAGCCTCATACGTAGCAGCAAAAATGGCTCACAATGTGGGGAAAAACACACAGTCTTGAAGCTTATCGGTGAGCACAACTCACAGTAGGGAAAAACGTCCCAAATAGCCAGTGCGTGAGACCCAAAAGTTAGTGAGACAGCCAAAAACGTGAATGGCTCTTCACAGCCATGGTAAAAACACATGAAATCACAAAAACGTGAATGGAAAATGCACCAGCAGCTCCAAAAACGTGAGGAAGACAACCCAGTACCTGGCATTACAAAAACGACCTCCAATCCATGGGAAAAATGAAGCCAACAGCCAAAACATGGGATCCAAACACACAGGAAAAACTCCAGCTGCTCCCAAAATGTGAGAAAACTGAAAAACATGAATGCATGACAGAATGGCCTGCGTTTTTGGGCATTTTTCTTGCCAAAGAAGTCAGAACACGATTTTCCAAAAATGGGTCTCTGCCCAATTCGAATTTCTTTTCCCATACTCTTCCCCCAAGCATTAACTAACTCAACTACATTCTGGCAGAAATAAGTGATTGGGAAAAAAAAAGACAAGAAAGGTAGTTGACAGTTTGATGGGTTCTCTCATAGACATTTGGCTTTTCCCCATTGGCCCATAGGTTAAATATTTCACCCCCCTTATCCTTAGAAAATCATGCCCCATTCGATTTGGTTGTCGCGGCCGTAGCTGGTTGTGTCCATTAATTAATTATGATGCATATTTACATAATGGCCAACATAATATGTGCCGCATGCCCCGATATTCAATCGGTGACAAATTTTAAATGCAAAACATAGCATAACCGATCAATGGTGGGGCCTTGGCCTTTAGCTCCACACCATGATCATTACAATATATACATCATGTACATTTAATGTAACGGGGTCAAAACCGGGACATTACAACCCCACTAAGGTATTGATTAACAATGTTAGGTTGTTGAGGAGGGACCCAAGCTGATGTAGGAGGCTGCGAAGCAGGACCAATAGGAACAATACCAACATGACCACTAGGTCCAACAGTTAGAGGGGAGGCTGTGGAATATTATGAAATACATGTACATAATATCCTCTACCTACTTGGGATGTAGGAGGTAAAAATTGACTTCCAACATATGGGAGGCATAAGAGTTCCTCCCATATGAGAATTTGACAATGGATTATGAACTGACTGTGGCACTCTTGTAGGAGTGGTAAGTCTAGGTACCGTTGGTGCAGATGGAGCAATTGCTGGAACAACACTAGAAGGAATATTCAATGACCTACCTAAAATATCACTAGTAAAAAAAGGTAGGGAAAAGGTCTTCTAGAGTTTGGGTTAAATCCATAACTGATACATTTACGGTACTAGTAGTACTAAACTGAGAGATAAATTGACCAAGGGTAGTTTCCAAAAATGGAGCATTAGGTCCAAATATAGGAGCTACCATTTCATCAGGCTAAAATTGATTAAGCCCATTTCCAGGAGGAGTTGGGATGATAAAGGATGCATTCCAAGAGGAGGGTGTCTCCACTAATGGTGGGACTGACAAGTCTGTTAAGGGATCATTGGTAGGAGGAGAACATTTAGCTCCTTCTTCCTCAATTGGAACTCCTTCTAGTTCAGGCATAGAAGCACTTCCTGCCTCATAATTCATCTCCATGTCTCTTTCCATGGGAGGTTGAGTTAGAGGATTTAAAGGATTTTTTAGTGATAACACTTGTAATGGATGGGACCTCCTCCACGGGAAATCATCCAATTTGTAAAATTCAAACTGATCTCAAAAAAAAATCTCTATCTAATGAGGTGAATCAAATGCTACTCAAGCTAAAGAAACATTCAGAACTTGTGATATGAGTGGTAAAAAAGTCAGGATCCTCACATGATTGTCAAACCACCACAACTCATTATATACCGTAAGTTCCAACAATAGAGCGTGACAAGAGGATTGGGACTGTACCCTTGCCTGAATACCTGGATGATATGTGCATAGTAATCTCCCTGAGTGTTGTTCTTGGTGTATTGTGGTGATAGGACGGTCAAAGGTTTATGCTCAGATGGTCTCAGGATCCATAAAAGTGTCTCCTGATATACTTAAGGTACATATGAGATCCACTATGTAGTAGTGTTGTCTAATGCACAACCATTCGAAAGGGGCCTTCTGATATACCATTGAGTACATGAAGTACCTTTCTATATAACTCAAGGGTACGTGAAAGGTTGTTCTATATACCAGTAATATGGGGAAGAACCACACGAACCCTGGGATTCAGTGCAAGAAAATAATGATAGCTCCTACATTTAAAGGAGTTGGAACACATCTCTAACCTATCACACCTTTCTACAAATTTTAACCTAAGACTAACGCTTGATTTTATCTTTCACGATTAGGTGAATGCATGATGTGTGTACTGAAAAGTAAAACCATGAAAAAAGCTTATTCAAATATTTTTCTTTCACTTTTCGCAAAATTCCCTACTTAAGGAAGAGATAGAGGTTCAGTTCCTACTTATCCAAAATGAATAAATCCAAAGCAAACAAATATGGAACGATATTTTCAGACCCATTGCAAGTATATTATGACTTCAAAAGAATTTTTTTTGAAAAGTAAAATGAAAAGATCTCTTTTAAAAGAAAGACTATGATAACTACTTAAAATACTATCCATTGCAAGCTTCTTCAAAATGAAAATAAGATGCAATCAACACACTTTTATTTTTGTTTTAGAGGAAGAATATCTAAGAAGCAAACATAATGTAAATACCTGAAAGTCTATAATACCAATCAAGTCCTTAACAATTCAAATATATGCTTAAAAACTAGAACTTTTCTCTCAATTTTTTCAAAATCAAACAATGAAAACAATCTTAAGTTAAACTATGAAGAAAATAAAAGTAACACTACTTTCTTTCAAGTTGACTGAGAAACGTTTAAAGATATGAATACACACTTTCTTTTCAAATTTCTTCTTCAACCAAGGATAAAAAAGGCAACAAGCTTATAAACCAATCAAACTAGTTCTTGAAGGTGTAACCTAACCAAGCCTTACACACTTTCCATATTTCTATTTACAAATGAAACTATCATAATTAAAGCCAAATAAACTTCAGAAAACCAAAATACAAATGCCAAACTTCAAAATCAATATTGGGATTAAAACCTTACTTGGCACTGCTGTTTGATAACAGATTACAGAGCATTACTAATCCAACACCACTCTTTTCCAACATGAACAGAGTGGTGGCACCGCTCTCTATCCACTGGATTAATGTGGTGGCACCATTGAGTGCCTATGAATAAGGTGCGGTGGTCGCTCTTACAAAACTGCCCAGGTGCGGTGGCACTTGTAGATTTGAAAATAAGACACAAAGCAAAAAAAGAAGATGTTAATATTCAATAATTGGAATCAAATGACAATTATTAGCAAGGAAATGAAGCATATAAGGTAGATCAGGGCATATCTAAGAAAATATAAGTAATTTCAAATAAAACCTAGCTAATCAACTAGTAGATCTGATCAATTTAAGAAATTGAAGTTCAAAGCAAGGAAAGAACCAAGAATAACGAGAAGTTCTAATATTCTCCCTAGTGAAGTCTCCAATTTTGTTACAAAAAATACTCACCTTCTGTTGACATAACCTGTTTCCCTAGCCCGATACACTCAAATCTAGAACAAAGAAGTTACAGCAATTAAAAGCACTTCCCCTAAGATCAAATAGATGTTTCAAATGAACTCTTTTACCTGTCACAACCTGCAATAGGTTGTCCTTAGGAGTGTTTTATTTCCACAGATTAGCCTACAAAAGCACACAATAAAGCACACATAAGATTAAAGTACCAAGTTCAATCTATGATCTTCTGCTGATGACTAAGGAGTTCAACAATGAAAGTAGTGATTGATACATAATATCATTCATGGGAAAGAAATTTTTATTTTCATAAATGTAATAGAGAGAGAAATTACAAACAAAATCCTTAGTGTTGAGAAGTCTCTTCTCAAGTAAAACCTTTCCTCCAAAGCTTGAAACTTGTCTACCAAATGCTCATAAAGTATTTTCTAGATTTGGATAGAGTTTTGATGATGTAACATGTTCTCCCTTTACCCATGGGGGGTGAGCCAATATTTATAGACATGGGAGGATAGGGATCTCATGGGTGAGGTGGAGGGAATATCCTATAAGGATGGATCTTGAGCCCATGTGGTCTAGAAGTCTAAGGATTAGGCTTCCACGAAGCCAAGGTTCAAGAAGCCTCTCGAAAATTCTTTTTTTACCTTTAGAACTCGAGCACCGCTCTTTGTTCATAGAGATAGAACATTACCCAAGGAGCACCGCTCATTGTATGAATGTAAGTAGCAGTGACACTACTTATTGCTCAAGGAAAAAAAGGTGTTGCACATAGGGGTAACACACATTGACCACAAGGAAAGTGCGGTGATGGCCAAAGGTATGAGATCACTGATCTTAGCCCATTCTTAACTTCACAACTTGAGAATTTGAGGAAAATACTGATACTTGGGTCTCATTATATAATGATGACGAGAAATTTGTGTAACATGTACAAGTATGTATAGAAGCATTTATTACCATCTCTTTCTCCTAAATATGATTTAAATATGGCCCGATTTTAACAACTTCATTTATCATGTCCCAAATGAGATGTCTGGTTCCTTGCATTGGCAATTGTTCATACAATTTCTTTACTAACTTCTCATTTCTATCTAGCAACTCCTTATTTTTGTTCTCCAATGCCTTTCTCTCCTGCTGTTTCTTCATGATTGCATCAACTAAATTTTGATTACAACTTTTTAAACCAACAATTTCTAAGTCCTTTAGATTCACTTGGGACATAGCCTGTACAATAGATTCTGTAAATTTTGTTTCTGCAATAGGCTGGACTATTTGTACTTCATATTCATTGTTTTTTTTCTCTTTTTCTTAGATCAATTGATTTTCATTTAAAACATTAAACTTTGCAATCAAAATACTTTTCTCTTTTTTGTTGGGGCGTGCACCTTAACAGTCCTTAATTTTGGTAACTCCGTGGTTTTTGTGGAAGCTTGTAAGCGGAGTTGCGACTCAAAATAGTCTTAGGGGTGTCGGGGTTGATTCAAAGCCCTCTTTTTGTAATTGTCCATAATTTCGGGTTTAAGCCCATGATTTTGTAATAGTGCACTTGTATAAATAGGCACTCATGTAAAGATGTCAAGATCATCTAATGAAATGAGGATCATATGATGTGAAGAAGTTAGATCTATTTTCGGTTTTAAGGTCAAGTCCCAGCTGTGTGCGTGGACGACCTCTGCAGCTGTGTGCGTAGAGGGTTTTGTAAGGAAAGGAACTGCAGCTAAGTGCGTAGTTAGAATTGAAAGGTGGATTTGTTGTTGAGTGCGCAGATCAGAGCTATTGTTGTGTAAAAAGTTGAATAAAAGCGCAGTTTTGTGGACACAGCCCCTACATTGGGGGTGAACCACATTATATCTTGTGTTGTGGTTCTTTGTGTTGTTTCTGTTATGGTTTGATTTTATGTATTGATAAGTAGATAAGCGATAAAGTAAGATAACTGTTAATATTAACTTCGCTGTGAATTCCCAGTTAAGGGTTAAGAAAGAAATGTCTTTGATCTAACTGTGAAGCTATTTAAGTACAATTCGAAGCTTTGTATTGTATGATTATTATTTGTCAAGGCTAAAGGTACAGTAATATCCCTCTTCTGCTTGTAGAAACTTGGTTCTGCGGCACCCCATAGCTGTTTCAGGTGAGACTGCAACCTATTCGCAGGTTGTTGCCGAAAGGGCCAACACTGTGGGTCTTTTTGTTGGTGCGAAGTTGATGGTATAAAACCCGGGTCTGCCCTATAGCCCAACAAATTGGTTCCGTTGCCGGTTGAACTCAGTATCTGCTCAAGAGGGATCTACGTCGTACCTGGAGGGCTATGTTTTGGAGGGCCTCAGTAAAAGAAATCGGTGATTGGGTTGAAGCTACCTATCAGAAATTTGTTGAACAAGAAAATAAGGATCCTCGTCGTAGCTGAGACGACTTCTTGTAAAGGTACATTTTTACTGATATTCATGAAATTTTCTTTGGCAGTATCCACATAGAATTGCACCAGTGGTTATCCAGGTTGACAGAAAGAAAGACCAACTTCAAGGAAGATCAGTGTCCTGGATGGACCCCCGCAAGAATTAACATTTTGAAAAGGGTAAACAACGAGATATCACGAGCTGTTGATTTTTGGACAACGCGAACCCTTGAAGCAATTGTGACAGAGTTTGCCATCGACACAAGTACCTCTTTTAGCGAAGCTGAAAGATAGTTTTTCAAAGGACCAAGGGGTAAGTACCTAAAATCATTTAGTCTGCAAATTAAAATGCTCTTGGCTAAGAAAGGCATATTGCTTATAGAAACAGATTGCTAGATTTATTTTTACTAACCTATGTTTGGAAGTGAAAGTACCTTCGATGAGAAAAGTGGTTTGTTGTGAAGTGGTAAAAGATACAAGAGAAACCTATAATCCTATACCCTAGGCCAAAATACCGAGTATACGCCATTAAGTCCAGAAGACCCTGAATCTGAAGAAACCCCTTTTGTTAGAAACCCTCCTATAACTCCACTGTGAAGATTTGTTACCCCTGAGAACCCATCGCAGTCCGAAAGTAACCCTAGCTCAAGTATTCCTGTCATAGGTCAGCCTACCCCAGTAATTTCCCCTCCTCCCCCTCCCTCCCCCCCTCGATCCACGATGGCCCATATGACCGACGATATCAAGCTCCCAGTATTCAAAGGAATTGGATCAGAGGATCCAGAATAGTTTTGGTTTTTATGCGAAGCTGTGTGGACTGCTAAGAACATTATGGATCAATATATAAGAAGAGCACAATTGGTCACTTCTTTTAGAGACCAAGCTTTGACCTGGTTTATGAATTTTTCCAGCACTCAGAACCATGTCTTGGCTGATATTAAAACAACAATGATCAAAGAGTTCGAGAAGCCTAAATCAGAATCACAGTGCATAACTAAACTGAAAGAGATTCAGCAGAGGCGAGGTGAATCCGTTTGGGACTTTAATCAGAGGTTCAAAGTTCTACTAGATCAAGTTAGTTTGACTATTGGACCAGCGCAACATAAAGAATGGTTCATTACAGCCCTATTACCCCACATCAGGACTCCATTTATGCAACAGAAGGTTGCTGATCAACAAGAAGCTTTGGAAATTGCTATGAAGCTTGAAACAACTCCTGTCGAAGATAATTTTGGCATAGCCCAAATACAAGCGTAGTTGGCAGAAATGGCTTTGGATCTTCGTGACATGAAGAAGGGGAAATCTATTCATGAAGAGGTTTGGTGTACATGATGTAGGACAGAAGGCCATGACAAAGAACAGTGTCCTACATTAACAAATTACCTAAATACTGGTGCGCCAAACCCATTTAACCCTAGTGTCTTATATTGTGAGATCTGTAGAACAACTGGCCAGCATCGACTTGAAGACTACTATCTGCTGCAGAGATATGTGCAAGTACCTAAGAATCCCTATTGCAAGTTCTGTAAGTTAGTTGGACACAACGAAGAGGAATGTTGCAGCTTTGACCTTATGAGAGAGCGAACATATGATGCTTATAAGGTACAAAACGATGCACAAGGCAATGATGGATATGGTTATCGTGGTAATGCATCAGGTTAAGGTACTTTTGGAGGTCGAGGTCATGGTGGTATGCCTGGAAGAGGTCGAGGCCAGGTTGTCTGCTATAACTGTAATTAGGCAGGACATCTAGCTAGAGACTATCGAAACCCAACTACGACATGTCGGTATTGTCGAGCAATAGATCATGTCATTGAGAAATTCCCACAGTTGATAGCCAAGATACAAGAAATAAATAGCACTCCTACTTAGAATATTCAGATGATTACTGTAGAGCAAAGACTTGTCCCAGCCATTAACATTGTTACAAGGAGTGGAGCTACGACGCAAGTGCAGAATAAGGAGAAACAACCTGACGAGGATTGGGTTCGTAAGACCCCAGAGAAAATTCCAACGTTCAATGTGGGAAGAGAAAAGGAAACATTTATGGAAGCCAAAAAATATTTTTCTGATCCGAGCACATCAGTAGCACCTGCGCAGCAACATCAACAGCAGTCATAGTCCCAAGAAGCTTCGACGGATAAAGTAAGTACACTCTCATCATTTTTACAGAGTTGTATGAAGCTCTTAAGAAATCAGAATGCTTTAAATGAGTTACAGAAAGTTATTGCTTCTTGTGAACCTTAGCGAAGCTCTGATAAAGAAAAAAATGTTAATAGAGTTAGAAGAACTGGAAGAGAAATGAGATTGCATGCTCAGATAGGAGAATATGACATGACTGATATCATTCTAGACCTAGGATCAGAAGTAAATATCCTAACCAAGCAGACATGGGAACAAATGGGAAAACCTACCCTTGAATGGTCCCTTATACAGTTGAGATTAGCCAATCAACAGAAGATTGTGCCCCTAGGAAGATTCCCTAGTGTCCCAGTAGACATTGATGGAGTTAGTACCTTAGCAGACTTTGAAGTCATTGAGATAATTGATGATAGCAACCCCTATCCGGCCTTGCTAGGAATTGAATGGGAAATGGAGAATTCTGCAGTAATCAACCTCAAGAACAGGAAGATGAATTTTGAAGGAAAAGGCTTGCGAGTCATAGTACCCTTGGACCCTTCTCAAGGAGAAAGGTACACAGAACCAGTCAGATATGAAGATCAGGATGTTTTGGATCATATCTACAACATCACAGCTAAAGAAGAAGACTATGTTAACCCTACTCATGAAGGTATAATGGACTGGAAGTGTGACCGTTTTTGCATGACTGATTTAGATGAAGGCTTAGAGAATTGGCAGAGTAGACTTTATGAACTACATGGACATCGATGTGCAAGAATTACCAAGTCTAAATGGCTTGGCTCACAGACAAGAGTCTTACCTACTTTTGATGGCTTGACAGACCCATAAGATTTTATTATCCAATTCTCAGAGCAAGTACCAGATTCATAGAAAATGGAGACTCTAGATTCAGTATTCAGAGCCACAGCTGCCAGATGGTGGAATAGCCACAAAAAGTATATCCATAGTTGGGGAGCTTGTCAAAAGTTCCTTCGCCTGAGATTCATGGATCAACCTCAGGAAATGCGAAGCAGATTTAATGGTAAGACTAGCCCTCAGGAACACTTGGAGTAGTGTTATGAAGCATGGAAGAATGTACCTCGTGAAGAATGGGTACATAGGTTTGTATACACTCTAGAACCTATAGAGAAGAATTGGTATGTGGAGGTTGAGCTTCACCATGGTACTGTAAGTTGGGATAGCCTTACTGATAGTTTTGTACTTACATTTTCTATTAATGAGGTTTTCCATGCTTTGGATGCAGCTGTTAGGTTGATCCATACTAAGGTGTTTGATGATAAAGAACTAGCAGAGTACCGACCTGATTGGAAGGAACAAGAAGCTAATGTGGTAGAATGCTATAACCTCGCAATTGACGAGGATGATGATACGCGCAACATTAACATTCCTGATTCAGAAGGACACTGCGAAGTACATGGACCAGCAGTCGAAGCACCTGAAGTGACTCAGCCTTTGAAGAAAAGGATAGTAAACATTGGATCAGAAGAAATGCCTAAGTATGCTACCATTGGAGATTATTGGGATGAAGAGGTGGTGAGAAAGGTGACCCAACTTCTCCATGAGTATCAGGACCTATTTCCAACGAAGTTCTCATAAATGAAAGGTATCCTTGGTGATATAGGCGTGATAAAAATCCCTTTGAAACCTGATGTGATGCCTATGAAACAACGCCCTTATAGGATGAACCCTAAGTATAAAGAAAAAGTCAGGATGGAGCTAGATAAGATGCTCGCTGCAGGAATCAGTGAGGCTGTCGAAGAAATTCTGTCGTGGTATAAGGATGTGTCGAAGGTCCCTATTGTGCCGAAGCTGATGTTGGTGGCTGTGTCGAAGAAGAAAGGTGTGTCGACGCTTAAAATTCGATCGTTGAAAACCTGATTTGGCGTCACCGGTACATTAACTGTCGGTAATAATGAGATCCTGGGAAATTTAGTACCGTTTGGACAAGATCTCTGTCAGATTTGGTGTCTTCAATGCACAGTTATGGCAGATTTGGCTGATGGATTCTATAATAAGACACCCAAGCCGACGGAAATTGCATTATGCATTTCCTTGAGTCTTACAATTGAGTCCATGTCAGCTGATCGCGAAATTCAGGAACTGTTGAGAGAATTTGAACAGACGGGTCTGCAGAACCTTATGAGCAATCCACCTGCCTCTACACCCCATAAAGAAACTCCCCTAGCACTGCCTCAACCAATGCAGAAATGATCCACCACGAAGAAATTTAAACCAGAAGTACGCTCTAAGCGGAACAAAGACTGGCACAAGCAATCAGGGAAAACACCGGAGGATCCCGAGATGAATCCATCTGGTTCAGCAGAGATCCCACCTGAAGGGGATGAGAAAGTTGCATCGCAACGTCCAACATATCTCCCGCCTATTCGACCAGGAGTTTAGCTACCTCGCCGGACAAATAAGTTCACATTACGCACTCCTTCGCTGCCATTAGGTGTGCAGTTGGTCGGCACAATGACAGGGAGAATAGATAGGCTAAAGTACGCAGACCATGATACAAATGATCATGGGAAATTCCCACAGTTTGCACCTGGAACATACTTGCACTCTGTCTACTATCTGGAGACTGGAGCGACATTATTAGAAGTGAAACAGTGGGTTGCTGGCTTGGAGAAAGCTGGTTTGTTGAAGATGCTCAATGTTCCCCACTTCGGTCGCAGCACACTGGTGACCGTGGTGGTCAAGCAATTATTGGCATTGGTGCATGATGGTCACCTATGGATAGGAAACCAAAAAATCACTATCAATGGAGAACACATTCACGGGATCATGGGCCTATCGAAGGAAGGGTCTGATCCTAGCATTGATTTTTTGGGAAAACATGAAGACGCGAAGCTAGCACAGAACATGAAGGAATGCTTCAGGCTGACGAAAGGAAAGCGAGGGTATCAAACATCGACCATTGAGAATCAAAACATTCGATTCGCAGTTGAGCTCTTAGCCTGCAAATTCATGAGGAAGTGCAGACCAAATGAAGTATCTGCGCCGATTGTTAGTATTGCTACGAAATGTGCTGATGGTTATAGTTACAAATGGGTAGAGTACATTGCCAAGGAATTCCTTGAAGATGTCTGTGATGCAGAGGAGAAAGGTAGACCCTTTCACTATTCATGGTTGATAGTGCTTATTGCAATGGTAGGATGGAGAGAACCTACCGAGGCAAAGTTTGTTGATGTGCCTCCTAACATGCCTAGCACAGCAAGGTACACATCTCTGTGGGTGTCACAGGATAAAACCTTCCAGCAGATGATGAACTACGTGTTTTCCTTCTACGAAATGAGCATCTCATATGAGATCATAAAAACACCATGGCTCACTAATGAGTTATTCTCTCAGTATGCGGCAGTGGCCAACTTTAAGGCCAACATGCACAATGTCTTCATCCAGGCTTGCGCAGATGATAAAAATGCATGTTGGAAGTTTCCATATGTGGTGACCCAAGAACACATCCTCATAGTAGTTCAGTAGTGGCCGGATGAATGGATGAAGGACGCAGGGACAAAGCCCAACATTCCAATCCCTCTAGTCACCAATGTGGGCACTAGCCCTAGTCAGACGCAGCAGAATGACCCACTTGATGAAAGCGAAGAACAAAGTGAGTCGCAGCAGAGTGAAGGTGACTAGAATGGAGATGGCGGAGATGATGAAGAAGAGGAAGAATCGGTCAAGACAATCTCAGACCCCTATCGCCCAGATAAGCGAAAGTCACCAGAGGCAGAGGAAGTAACCAAACCTTAGTCTAGAAAGAAAGTGAAGGTGTTAAAAGGGAAGAATCTTGATGAAGAGCCCGCCCTGACAAGTGAGGAGCTCGATCAAGATCTGACGAAGTCCACAGAGGTTCTCACCAAGAAACGATCAGAGTTTGTAGCTATGCATCTTGATGCCATCGCTGGGATAGCACAGTGAATTTCAGAGCTGAGGGAGTTAGCACAAAAATCAGCGACTGGTGCTGCAACAAGCGCGCAACCAGACACAAGGAAATGGCCAGCCAGAGATAACAGAGGACAAGTGTCAAGTGCAACCCTCATAATAACTGATGCAGCGTCTCGCTCAGAGATGAGCATGACAGTCAGGATAGATTACACCAAGTTGTCTATGGCGGAGCTGCACCTTTGTCAACTGGCTATCATGAGGGAGATCCAAGAATGAGATAGCTTCTCGCATAGGTAGTTGGAAAATACCATAACTTAGAGGGAGAGTCTCGTAGCGCAGTTACAGGAAGCAGAGCAGAGGAAGAGGGACGCAGAACGTAAGTAGGCTACACTGGCACGAGTCTTGGATGAGGCATGTTGAAGTCTCCCTGACTTCGACATACAGGTTGAGGAAGAGCCAGAGCAAAGAATAGCCAAGCTGAAAGACTACGCACAGCAGTCTCGCAGTGAAATAGAGAAGCTCAAAGCAGAACATGAGGCTCAGATTATGGAGCTTCAACTTCGCATCATCCTAGAGAGTCCACCAGAGGTCAGGGAGCAGCGCCGCAGAGATATTCAGGCCTCAGCCACGAAGATATCATATCTTGTGAACAGCGTAGCAAAACTGCTAGATGAAACTGTCGATGCTTGGGAAAACTTGCAGGAAAATCCAGATTTAGAAAAGCTGCAAGAAACCATCAAGCAGCGACAGGCAGAGTTGGATGCAGTGAAAGCGTAAATTAAGACCCTGCCTCCTATGCAGAAGATGCTCAAGGTCAAGCAAACCAATGAAATCTAGTAGGAAGTTAAGTCGTACAGAACGAGAGCAACACTGTTGGAAAATTCTATGTAGCCCCTTATCAACGAGGCCTTAGAGTTGAGTATTGTCGCGAACAGCCAGCTCAAAGTTCTAAAGGAGTATGATGCATTTGCACAGAAAAAGGCCAGCGAAGCATCAGCGGCAGCATTACAGGAGTTGGTGGAGAAGGAGCAAGCAGCCGATGATATCATGCATGGCCTCAACAAACAGTTTACTATCTTTGCCAACAAAATTCTCCCACCAGATAAGCAGCAGAGTGTCCTGAGACGGGACACTGGTGAGTCTTAGGGGCTTGTTAGGGTGTGCACCTTAACGGTCCTTAATTTTGGTAACTCCACGGTTTTTGTGGAAGCTTGTAAGCGGAGTTGTGACTCAAAATAGTCTTAGGGGTGTTGGGGTTGAGTCAAAGCCCTCTTTTTGTAATTGTCCATAATTTCGGGTGTAAGCCCATGATTTTGTAATAGTGCACTTATATAAATAGGCACTCATATAAACATTTCAAGATCATCTAATGAAATGAGGATCATATGATGCGAAGAAGTTAGATCTATTTTTGGTTTTAAGGTAAAGTCCCAGCTATGTGCGTAGAGGGTTTTGTAAGGAAATGAACTAAAGCTAAGTGTGCAGTTAGACTTGAAAGGCGGATCTGCTGTGGAGTGCGCAGATCAGAACTGTTGTTGGGTAAAAAGTTGAATAAAAGCATAGTTTTGTGGACATAGCCCCTACACTAGGGGTGAACCACGTTATATCTTGTGTTGTGGTTCTTTGTGTTGTTTTTGTTATGGTTTCATTTTATGTATTGATAAGTAGATAAGTGATAAAGTAAGATAACTGTTAATATTAACTTCGCTATGAATTCCAAGTTAAGGGTTAAGCGAGAAACGTCTTTGATCTAACTGCGAAGCTATTTAAGTACAAGTCGAAGCTTTGTATTGTATGATTATTATTTGTCAAGGCTAAAGGTATAGTAATATCCCTCTTCTGCTTGCAGAAACTTGGTTTTGCGGCACCCCATAGCTGTTTCGGGTGAGACTGCAACCTATTCGCAGGTTGTTGCCGAAAGGGCCAACACTGTGGGTCTTTTTGTTGGTGCGAAGTTGATGGTATAAAACCCAGGTCTGCCCTATAGTACAACATTTTTCCCATTCATTTTTTCCCTCAACAAGCTTCCTTAGCTTTCCCTTACTATCACTCAACTCTTGAGTTACCAGTTCTTTTTCTTTTTTCTAATTCAGCTAATTCAGAATCGTGAATTAGATGGCTTGAAGGGATATTTAATTTCCTTTTTAACAATTGAATTGTATTTTCCTTCTTAGTGAATATCTTATGTGTCACTTCTTCTTTATTTTTTTCATTGTCTATGACCACAAAGTCTCCCTGAAGCTTATGTATATGTTGTTGGTGCACTTTGTTTTCCACTTTATCTTGTCTCAATTGATTTTCCATTTTGGACATAGTGGATTAAAACTTGGATACATTAAGATTAGATTTCATCAAATCACTGTAGATAACATCCCTAGTATTCTTATGCAAGTGAATCATATCAGAAACTCGGATGGCCTTCAAATTTAATCTCATCTCATCTATTTTGTTCTTGGTGGCAACTGCTAAATTTAAAATATTATTGGTATGATACTTTAACTATGACCAGTGAGACCTCCTTTCTTGATATGATCCTAACCGCTGAATACAGTTTTAAACATTCTTTTAAACATATCTCCTTGTCCTTTTTATACTTGTCATACAAATTAGCTTTGGATTTAAATTTATCAGTGGATGTTTCTAATACCTCTGAAAATTCATATTCTTGTATCTCAAATGCTGGGCGTTTGACCTTCCTTTTTCCCTTGTCATTTTCAAATTCACTTTCCTCTACCAATTCTCCCCCAGAATCATCCTTTTTCCTTTTGGATGCTTCTGAATTTTCCTCTTGCTCTGTCTCCATGGCTTTTGAATAAGTTCTCTTACCTGCCATTTCTACTTTGCTTGTGACATGAGTTATTATTTCTGTTGATTTTATTATAGCCAATGGATTTTCCTCTAGAACCTTCACATCCTCCATTTGTGCTGGATAATCCATCCAATTAGTTCTTTCAATTAATCCTTCCACTTTCATATGCTCAAATGCCTTGTTATTGTTCAATTGCCTCCTTTGTGAAATAACATGGTGTGTCTCATAATGGACTGCAAAGGATTTCTTGAAATTCATATTTAATAGCAAAATTTCAACTACAGGAAGTGCAACTTTGTTCTTGATAATGAGTGGCCCAAACACCCATGGAAACTTGATCTCATAAGTCTTCTTAAAACTAATATAATTTTCATTCTCCATAATTAGCTTCTGTCTTATAAATTCTAAAGAAAATATTCTAGGGGCCAGGAATGTTGGAAAAATATATCGTTCATGAGTAAAACCATATACCCAGATTATAGTATGCTATTCTAATATGAACCAATCCCCTATCCTTCTATCAGGAGCAAATTGTAGAGCCTCCTACATCTCCAGTACAGTAGATCCTCCTGCATCTCCGGTAAAATTCTGGGAAATTTAGTTTGAAAGAACACTTTATATACTTCTCCCATCAAAAGGTTCATATACTTGAAAAAATAATCACTAATATTTGGAGTAAGTACCATTTCTGGGAACTACAAATTTTCTTCATTGAAAAATAGGAACATTCTAATAAGGTATGTGTTAGAATAATCAACTCATAGTTAGCTACCTTAGACATTAATTAATCCATTTTTGTCTTATTTTCCTAGTTTCCAATATTCCACTCTATGCAAGTTGTCTTCTAGATGTCCTAGAAGTAAAACTTGCTAAAAATCAGTCATGGAGCACTTGGGAAACCTTCTAGAATCCATATTTAGCATATCTACTTTATTCGAGATCCTCCCTAGTGCATATTTGCTTTTTCTGCTAAGTTGCCTGCTTTATTGAGATTTATGGCAAAAAGGTAAGTAAGACTAGGTGTAGTTGACCTGTTTTTTTCCCTCATCATCTTCCATTCTTTTCTCCTAATAAAAGCATGTATGAGTTGTATTTCTGTCATTATTAGCTTTCCTACTTGACTTTTCCAATTCGTGAACCTCTAGGTAGATTTGGAAATTGCTTTATGCACCTATGGGGGATTTGACTAGATTTAGTAAGCTTGCTTTTGACTATTTCGAATGGCATCCTTATGCATTCAAATGTATCATGTAATTATATATCGCAGCAGTCTATGACTTCATAATATTGGCTATTGTACACTTATTCAATACAGATTAGTGTTATGCTCCAATTTTAGTCTCATTTGTGTGTAAATTTGTAGGTTTGATTAGCAATTTTGTGAGTGAAATTGTTCTATCACTTGGGTTCAATTTCCACATGGTATCAGAGCCTTTGTAGATTTATTTCTCTCCTTCCATATTTCTATTTCATGTTCGACATCTTGACTGGGAGCATTCTGCTAGTTGAAGGGCACAGTTCAGAGCTATGGATCAATCTTAGAAGATCATCTTGACTCCATTTAATTTCTTTGAATGGAAAGCAGAGATGGAGATATTGTTGAGAGTGAAGGGTCTCTATAGGGTGACTATGGAAAAAAACTTACAAGGTGATATAGAAAAAAACCTGTAGGAACACTTCCGTATGCTCATTTTTGAAAAAGTTGGAATCCAAAACAACTATGTCTCGTCTGAAATTGACGAACTTATTTGCTTATGTTTGGTCAAATTAAATTTATAATGATCCAAAGTATGATATGAATGCCACCCAAAACATGTCTACTAGAAGATCCAAAAAGTTGCATGATTTTAGAGAAAATATATCCAAGTACACACCAAGGTCTGTCCAATTGTTGGAGGATAACAATGATTTGTCCCTTCTTGTGAATTTGTAAAGTAAATATCAAACTTCTTACAACCATGATTTGTATGGAACTTATTCGTATTTTCTACGTATGCATGATGTTGGAACTGAATTCTCATTTTGTGGTAATCGTTTTATGATTTCCAAGTCTAATATAGATGCTTCAAATTTTGGGTTGCCTATCCTTTCGCATGTACTTGTTCCTCCCAAACAATGAATAGCACTTATGCAATTTTGTAGTCCTATAGATATTGTTGGTTGAATTACTTGAATATTGTTAAATACAAGCATATAATTTCCATGTATAGTATGTGCATGAACCATTATGTTTCTATAAAATTCAACATGAAAAACCTATTATAAATAGTCTTCCACGAACTCATGGGAACATTGTAGGGTTCATAAATAGTTCTAGGTGGTCTTTATTTTCTACAAATTGTTCATTTGAGGAAGACTTCAATGACTAGGAGCTATTTTTGAAAAGGAAAGAATCCAGTTTTGTTGTTGTACATGCAATACGTAGTTTGTCTCATGGTGATGAGCAGTAAACTATAACTTTCGTAGACCACCAATCACTCATCAAAGACACCTTACAATGGGATTACCCTTAGACGTTCCCTTGGGGAGTAAGATAAAAATGCATTGATTAACTTTATATGTTAATTTTCAATGGAATTGATGCTAACGTATTACTTAGTTTGAAATTTTGTTTAATAAATTGTTTCTTTTTGTCCAAAATAGGGGACTTTCCGTAAAATCATCATGTGAGTCATCATACACTCAAAGATGTTTTAGCACACCATTATTATATTTGTAATTATCACGTCAAAATATCACACCCATATTCATGGATTGCACTACCTTTATTGCTAGCTCGGATACAAGTCTCTTGTTTGATTAATTGTATTTGTTAATTTTCAATGGGATTCATGTTAATGTATTGTTCAATTTTCTCATGGGGTTAGAATAGGAGGTTAATGGGTGTATTGTTAGGGATCTCCTTGAATAAGGTTTATTTTAAAATGTATTTCTCAATTTGGAATTTTTAAATTTAGTTAGGGAGTGATGTCAATTTATAATCTAAATGTTTTCTTTATAAAATGTTTGCAGGTTAACATTTTCTATTGGTAATGATTCTCATGTTTCTGTAATAATTCTTTTTTATAATGATGGATCAAATCATTTTCATTGTGATTACTAACATCATTGATGTAATATTCAATATTTTTGAAATCAAGATTCTGATGATGAGTGACCTGTGTATCGTCTTCCGTTGCACCCCAATACAATGTCAAATTGAGAGAAGGTTGAAAAAAGAGAACTTGGAGAGGAAGCATACCAAACATGGTCGAATCAACCACCTATTCAATTTCCACTGCATTCATAATCACCAATTAGGAACTCCGACATTAATAGTAGTTCTTCACATGTTGGTAATTGTAATGTCCCCGGTTTTGACCCCGTTTGCATGATGTATATATTGTAATTAATCGTGGTGAGGAGCTCAAGGCAAAAGCCCCACCATCGATTTGGTTGTGTATGTTTCGGCAATGGGGGATAATTGCCGATGGTATGTCGTGCTATCCGGCACATTTTAATATGGCATCATGTAAACACGCACATCAATTAAAATAAACCACAACCAGGTACGGCAGTGCAACGTTGAATGAAAAGGGCATGGTTCCAAAGGATAAGGGGTGGGGGATGTCAAACCTTGGTTTATGGGGGAAAAACCCATGTTTGTCACCTTGTTGATTTTCCATCATCCCTTGTCAACCTCTTTAATGTTTTATTGGGTAGCTGAGGAGTAATGGCTGCTGGTGGTTGAGGCAGTTAATGCCTTTGGGAGTGGGGTGGCAGGACTGTCAGTCCTTTGCCCACCTGTCCACTCCACCCACGTTTGCCATTCTTCTCCCTCACGCACTCCTCCCTGGTCAGTTCACACTCACCATGAATTTTGGTCTATTGGCTCCTCACGTACAGGATCTGGATGATTTTGGTCTCACGCAGGCATTTTCTCCTCTCCACGAGTTGCTAAATGCTCAGGCACTTGCAATTCGCGTCCTCCTGACTGCTGTGCATTCTCACGCAGAGAATTTCCCTCCAGTTTCTCATTTTCGCGCACAGGGATTTCCTAGGTTTTACCCATGACGTTTTCCTCTGCGGATTGGTGAATGGAGTGGCTGAATCCTTTCCCCATGGGTCGAATTGTGGGTTCTGCGTTGATTATAACCCACGCCCAGGCTGGGAGTCTGTAAATTTGTTTCCAGCGTGGTCTGTGTGAGTCTTCCCGTGGCTCAATTGCCTTGGACGAACTGTTGATTTTTCCCCTGCTGTAAGTGTGTTTTATTCTACGTTTGGGAATTTGTTGTGTGCCGCTTCGGATTTCGTTTTCCCTGTTTAAGCTGTGACAGCTAAGTAATTTCCTGAGTGCAATGGTTAGTCTTTGGACTGTGCTGGCTTGGATTGGCTGTTGAAAGCCTGTGAAACCCAGCTGTGTTAAATTGTTGTTTGTACCCCTTGGCTATGTATAAGCCTGCAATTAACCCTTATTTCGGAGGAACCATGCCCATCTCGGGGGTGGCAGCATTGCTGAGTGACTGATGAGCATGCTGGCCTATGGTTGGGTGGAACGTTGCAGCGACGTAGCTGGTTGCGGGTGGATTCTTCATCAAAAGATAAGTACTGCTGGTTACTTCATCTCTATAATTTATATTGACATTAAATGCTGGAATGTATTTGTGTTGCTTCCGCTGTATGATTGAAGAGTTTTGCATCTGTGTATGCTTGTAAATTTTATGTCCAGCATTGATTTCTCTGATTATGTTCATGGGGCCATTTTCCCGGTTTTTTTGATGTGTTCGTCACGTCCTCTTCGCCGGTTGAGGGATGGGGACGTGACAGAGTGGTATCAGAGCTCTGAGTTGCAGCAATGGGCCTCTATGGGCCAAGAAGGTGCAGTGACAGAAGGTAGAATTACCTTCTCTGTCTAGCAGAACAGCAGTGAGCAAACAAATTCGGAAAAATGGTCTAAGTGTGAGTAGTCGGACCACTGGAGCAAGCGGAATTCCGCCGTTGCGGAGGGACTGGCAAAGTTAACGTCTGCCGTTGCGGGCGAATGGGTAAGTTTCCCGTCCGACCATTGCGGAAGGGTTCACCGAGTTAACCTCCGACCGTTGCGGAAGAATTATGGAAGTGCCGTTGTTTCGGACGGCGGAGTGATCCCGCATCCGACTTGAGATCCGTCCGATCGCCGACGCCGCAGAAAAAAATTTCAAAAATTCGGCTAAGTATGGAACGGCCGGGCCATTGAAGGAAGTGAACTTCCACCGCTGCGGAAGGATTGGTAAAGTCTTCCATCCGCCGTTGCGGATGGCGAAGCGGTCCCGCGTTCGATCCAAGAGTCATCCGATTGCCGACGAAGAAGAAATTTTGGAAATTTGAAAATTTGTCTAAGTGTTGGAGAAATCAGAAGGGAGAGTTGTCCGACGTCCGATGTTCCGAGAGTCAGCCGACGTCCGATGTTTCGAGAGTCTGCCGACGTCCGATGTAAGTGCAAATCAGAAGGGCTAGCGAAGTGGGTGTTCGCCATTGTGGGTGAACTGATGAATTTTTCCGTCCGCCGTTGCAGAAGCCCAAACGGTTAATTCTTCCAATGGGAGATTCTCCCGATCACCGACACATCAAAAAGGGTTAAGGCTCAAAGATAGTTCACCAATCGGAAGAGTTGACGAAGTAGACGTCCGCCGTTGCGGATGAAAAGCGGTTTAGCATCCGATGTGAAGTCAGCCGACGTTGCGGGAGGTTGGAGCTTTCGGGGAGCCGCAATTGCGGAAGGGTTGAAACTCCCGGAGAGCCACCGTTGTGGAAGGTTAGAGCTTCCAGAGAGCCGATTCGGCAGAAGGGAGAATGGTCCGAGAGCCGATACGGCAGAAGGGATATTGGTTGGGGGCCAATTCTGTGGCCGTTTTTCAGTGAATTTCAGGGCTGAGAAGGAGAAAAATGGCAGCGAGTGAATGCGCCAGATTGCGCGAAAATCATCCCCCTTGACCCTCATCGTCCCTTGAGACAGTCGCTCTTGAGAAAAGAAAATTCTATGTTTTGGGAAAGAGTTCAAATCAGAGAGATTTCAAAAAGGACAAAGGGGATGCTGAAAATGCAGCTACCAAAATGGCTCTAAGATCATTAGAAGACTGTGAAAATTCTACTTTGCAGTAGTGTAATGAAAGTGCCGAGATTAGTGAAAGTCTTCATTCTTGGAAGTGGTGTGGTTTTCACATCCAAGGTCAGAATGACGCGTGTGAATAGGCGTTGGAAAGCTTATCCAGCAAGGAGCAAGGATAAGTGACTAGAATCTGAGCATGAAGCAGAAAAGTGCTAAGGATGGCCGTTGTTGTCAAATGGACAAATCTGGACAGTTGCATGCCCAGGGGCAGCAAGGACTGTGAAGTCAATCAGCTGCTGTGTGGAAAAGGAATTCCACGAGAAGATGAGGGGTTTGAAAGGAAAGTTTTCATTAGACCCTATCTTGCTGACTTTAACTACATTTCCTAAGTTTATGCTTGAAATGCATGAGGATATGTATTGCATGCATAGGATATTGCATGATTGGTGAGAATATTGGAAAATATATATAATGAACCACTAATGATAATCATTGTTTTGATGTGGGAATTAGTGGAAAAAAAAAAAACCAATGATGACATGGACCCGGATGAATATGTTGCTGATGCTGATGAATGAGACTTGCGACCCTATGGAGAGGGGATAAAGCAACAAGTCTAGGGTGAAAGTTGGTGAGCAAATTTTGCAATCTCCTGCAAAGGACCAAACAAAGTGGTCATGGTAAGGGCATAAGTAAGACCCATGCAGGTAAGAGTTTGCTTATGGCAGATTCCATGGATTGGTCCAGGTAAGAGACCTCACACCATGTGAATATTGGAATGTAGAAAGGTGTCATGCCTGTACATGTTAATGATATTGATTATAGTAATGCATCCTATATGAGGTATTCATGGTTAGGCCATGGTATGGTTGAATGCATAGTATTCCTGAACCAATGCAAGGTAGCGTTGAATGGACATGCATTAAGAAGATTTTATGAATCTTGTTGTTATGCATTGAATGTATGCATATGAGGGGTGTGAATGACTGATTGCATAAGTGTAGGTGCAATGTTGTGCGGTATGCAATGAATGCATTGAGATGAATGCATGTGGTATGCAGACTAACTAATGACTGAAATGGTGAATTAATGATAATTCTGGAATTGTTTCGAAGGTTGCTATGAATGTAGGATAGTCATGATCAATTGGCTGCCAGAAATGCTCTATTGAAGAGCAAGGTGGTATGAATGATATGCTTGTGAAGTAAGGAGTATTTAACCACTTCATTTAATTGCATGAATGCTGTGATTATACCTTGCAATATTAGTATGATAATGATTGCAGGAAGCAAATGAGCTTTGATAATATTGATGTGACTAACAGTTGGAAGTATTTGAATTTTATAAATTCTGAAAATGCTTCGGTGATGGTTGTAGCAATGGAAAAGGTATATGCATCCATACTTACCAAGTGTTTGGTTGATTGAAGCTCATGTCTCAGGTAGATTATTCCGAGAATGGCATTGAAAGGTAAGACCCTGACCAATGCTGGAATCTACCATGTAAAAGAGCTTGTTAAATTTGAATTGTGAATTTCAAATATTGTTGACAACTATTAGTCACTACTGGCTTGCATAAGCTTGTGTTTGGATGATGAAGCTTATGTTTCAGGTAGATTATTTTAAGAACGGTATTGAGAGGTAAGGTCCTGACCAATACCTGAATCTACCATATGATATGCATAATGGGTTGTTAGGATTCGAATTGTGAAGTTCAGATTTGAGAAATTGCTGACAACCACTAGCCATTGTTGGCTTGCCTAAGCCTGTGTTTGGTTGTTGAAGCTTATGTTTCAGGCAGATTATTTCAAATATTACAGTGAGAGGTAAGTTCCTGACCACTTCCAGAATCTACCATTTATGAGAAGAAGTCTCATGGTTGTGAAGGTAGTTGATATGCATAATGGGTTGTTAAAATTGAATTGTGGATTTCGGATTTAAGAAAGTGCTAACGACTACTAATCATTGTTGGCTTGTGTGAGATTGTGTCAGGAGGGACACATGGTAAGTAGGTATTCATGTTATGATAGTAAGCCTAAAAGTATAATGGGAATAGTAGTGCTGCTTACAAGAAACCCACAATTGAGCAAGTCAATTTCTGTAGTAGAGTTGCAAATTCTTATTGAATTTGATTGCTAAATGTCATTGCTTGGTTATGGAACGATCAATTGGATTGTAGTATCAGGTAATGATTGACTGTTTGGCTATTTGATGAATGTGTCAGGGGTACACACTGCAAAAAGACCATGTGTGATGGCCTGCAGAAGCCAAACTTCATGGGAAGGTTTTCCCTTATCTTGGAAATGGGTTTCGGGTGAAACGCCATTGGACATTTTGGAAAATGTCTCATCTGCAATGCATGTTTGTTAATAACATGAGTGAGATGGTATGGGTTATGTCGGTGAAGACATGTGTGGATACGAACTGTGTTGGAAGCGTGGATGGGGGGATTGGTTTGCTTAAACCTGGTGATTGGAAACCACACAGACAGAGCTAGAGGGCTGACTTTCTTCTCCACAACCCCGGGATAGCACTAGAAGGGGATGCAAGGCCTGAGGGACTGTGTAGCAGAGAAGGGACTGATTCCTTGTGCTGGGTGTGTGTGTGGATGTTATAGAAGTCAGGCTAGTTCTGGTGTAGGTGTTCCTAGCTCTGCAACGAGCTCACCAGCTTAGCATTTAGTTTTTCCCAGTCCCTTGATGGTGCCTAACCAATATAAAGGCATACTGCGATGGAAAATGGATAAGTGTTCTGTAACCCTTGCTATGAATATGCATGTTTAATTATTAAATTTCCATATGCAGAACGTGTTTTGATTTATTTCCATGATGACCGATTGCTTGAGTATGAATAGGACCTGCATGGCACACACCAGAAGAGAGTGCAAACTTTTTCGATGTCGAGTCATGAAAGGGGTTTTCAATATTGATTACACTCTGGGGAGTGGACGCACTCCTGGTGTCTCAATATTTGATAGTGAATGATATGAAATGTGATTACAGTTTTAGAGCAATGATGCTGATGAGTTTGCTTGCATTGCTTGTGTTGACAGGCTAAAGGTAAAGGTAAATGGTTGATATAAGTGTATGTTGGGATAAGTGTATGGCGATATAAGTGTATGTGTCATTGTTGACATAAGTGTATGATGGGCTGTGATATGCCTAAGGATCCATAGTAGATCCTAGACCTAGAAATGGTCATGATAAAGTTCCAAGCCCAGTTGACATGGTTATGTACTGGCTGGACATTAATTATTTGATGTTGTGGAGAAGCCGGCGTGCTGACCTAACATCTGAGTCCATAGGCGATCCCAAGGCTTGCAAAGCAAAGCAGGATCCTGTGGACGAATGAGGAAACACACAATACAGATAAGTATTGGATTATTTTGCTTATGAATATACATGTGTATATGATTTGGATATGATGTTTTAAGCTCTTGTTCTAGAGATGAAAATTAATGAGAATAAACTAAACATGTGAATCTATTCAATGTTTGGATATAGGTGTCGCTGGAAGTGAGGACTGTGAGAGCATCCTAGGGGTGCATGTGGACATGTGACTATCCTGGAGAGCTCAGAATGAGCGGCAATGAAAAAGGTGCTAGTGAGACGAGGGAGTCCTAGCAGCCGAGACAAAACCATGTGGAGAGACTCCATGGTTTAAAGGTCTGGAATAGACCAAAGACACTAAGTGTCATGACCAAGAAGGATTGGTCCAGCATTCACGGTGAAGTGAAAGAGGCTGAGAGCATGAAAAGCCATTGCGATGGCGAGGGTTCCAGGATGGAACAAAACAAAGAGGGGAAAAACTCTTACTGCTCTCTCTTTCCTTTTGAATTATATATATGTTTATGCATTGCGAAAACAAAGGATTGTTGAATGCATGTATGATTGAGAATGAAATGTGTGTATTTGCTTAAGTAAATTGTGAATGCTGGAATAGTTAATTCCTTGCCCAGAAATGGACATGAAGGAGCTCATGTGCCTGTTGGGGAAAGGCATGAAAAATATGAAAGTTTCATTAATGGAACTTGGACTGTCATGCCAATTGGGTAATTAACTAACTGATTTTGATATCTGTGTTATGCTTGGTCTGATAGACTTTCAATGGTGCATTCCACAGGTGAGAAAAGTGAAAATGGGTGGTGCACGTTGATTATGGCAGCAGATCAAAAGTTGCTGGACTTGGCTGGAAGTCTCCTTCAAATGATTGCCAAGACCCAAGAAAATCTCAGGGAGATGCTCAAGATACATAAAAGGCAGAGTGACATGAACCACCAGATTTTGCAAGACTCTATCGGTTTGCAAAGGGAGGTGAAAAGTCTTTTGGGAGCAATCAGCAAAGGAAAGGAAGGTGGATCAGCACTGGGACAATTGTCCAAGCGACCCGATAAGAAACGGTCCAGGAATGAAGACTCAAAGGAAATTGAGCAGGTAAAGATGAAGCAGCCAGTGAGATGCTGGAGATGTGGAGGAACATGATGAAGGCAATAGCCACAAAGTTCCTAAACTTCAGGATCAGCAAGAAGCTGAGAACCAGCAGGAAAAGTCCATGGAAGCCGAGAGGCTTGGTCTTGAACGTTCCAAGTAAACGATTGAACGTGGGATAGATCTGCAATTTTGAATTTTGATGTGCAATTGTATATGTATTGTATATATGTAATGGAAAACCGAGGACGGTGTTACTCCAAGGGGGAGGGGAATGTAATGTCCCCGGTTTTGACCCCGTTTACATGATGTATATATTGTAATTAATCGTGGTGAGGAGCTCAAGGAAAAAGCCCCACCATCGATTTGGTTGTGTATGTTTCGGCAATGGGGGATAATTGCCGATGGTATGTCGTGCTATCCGGCACATTTTAATATGGCATCATGTAAACACGCACATCAATTAAAATAAACCACAACCAGGTACGGCAGTGCAACGTTGAATGAAAAGGGCATGGTTCCAAAGGATAAGGGGTGGGGGATGTCAAACCTTGGTTTATGGGGGAAAAACCCATGTTTGTCACCTTGTTGATTTTCCATCATCCCTTGTTAACCTCTTTAATGTTTTGTTGGGCAGCTGAGGAGTAATGGCTGTTGGTGGTTGAGGCAGTTAATGCCTTTGGGAGTGGGGTGGCAGGACTGTCAGTCCTTTGCCCACCTGCCCACTCCACCCACGTTTTCCATTCTTCTCCCTCACGCACTCCTCCCTGGTCAGTTCACACTCACCATGATTTTTGGTCTGTTGGCTCCTCACGCACAGGCTCTGGACGATTTTGGTCTCACGCAGGCATTTTCTTCCTCTCCACGAGTTGCTAAACGCTCAGGCACTTGCAATTCACGTCCTCTTGACTGCTATGCATTCTCACGCAGAGAATTTCCCTCCCATTTCTCATTTTCGCGCACAGGGATTTCCTGGGTTTTACCCATGACCTTTTCCTCTGCGGATGGGTGAATGGAGTGGCTGAATCCTTTCCCCATGGGTCGAATTGTGGGTTCTGCATTGATTATTACCCACGCCCAGGCTGGGAGTCTATAAATTTGTTTCCAGCGTGGTCTGTGTGAGTCTTCCCGTGGCTCAATTTCCTTGGACGAACTGTTGATTTTTCCCCTGCTGTAAGTGTGTTTGCTGCTACGTTTGGGAATTTGTTGTGTGCTGCTTCAGATTTTGTTTGCCCTGTTTAAGCTGTGACAGCTAAGTAATTTCCTGAGTGCAATGGTTAGTCTTGGGACTGTGCTGGCTTGGCTTGGCTGTTGAAAGCCTGTGAAACCCAGCTGTGTTAAATTGTTGTTTGTACCCCTTGGCTATGTATAAGCCTGCAATTACCCTTATTCCGGAGGAACCATGCCCAGCTCGGGGGTGGCAGCGTTGCTGAGTGACTGATGAGCATGCTGGCCTATGGTTGGGTGGAACGTTGCAGCGACGTAGCTGGTTGCGGGTGGATTCTTCATCAAAAGATAAGTACTGCTGGTTACTTCATCTCTATAATTTATATTGACGTTAAATGCTGGAATGTATTTGTGTTGCTTCCGCTGTATGATTGAAGAGTTTTGCATCTGTGTATGCTTGTAAATTTTATGTCCAGCATTGATTTCTCTGATTATGTTCATGGGGCCATTTTCCCGGCTGCGTTGATGTGTTCCTCGCATCCTCTTCGCCGGTTGAGGGACGGGGACGTGACAGTAATGGAGGCAATGAAGTAGAGGTTGGTATGGTTGAGTTATTACAGTAAATAAGTTCCATGGATGCAATGTTGTTAGATACATTCCATGACAATGAGCTAGGGTAGGACTCTCATAACATTGAAGCATTCTTTGAGATCCTGAAATTGGCTTCCAACGCCCCTCTCTTTGGACTTGGCCGGTCAAAGTTTGCAAACCTTGGGACAAAAATGTTACTATACAACTTGGAATAATTATATGGAATGTCAAATGTGTGTTTCTTGGCACTTTTGAGGTAACTGACCATCAACTACCTTATATTTTGAGTAATCTTGTCACATAATCAATAAAATTGAAAATGGTTGATTTTATGAACATTAAATGACATGGTACATTTATATTTCTCAGTAAGTGTAGGTTATTTAAAGATAAGGTACTTCCACATAGTAACTATTCACAACAAAATTCAAAATCTATAATTGATCCCATACGTATTGAATGTGGTTTTTTTTCAATGAATACAACAATGAATTAAAAAATTAATGTAATCAATAAATTCTTTCTTTACAATGCGGAGGCAACTTGGCTGTAGGTCACATTGTATGCAAAGAAGAGGAGGAAATGAGACATTGACAAAAAATAATTTTGGTGGTTGCACAGTAGAAGCATGCATTTTTTAGATCATTTAAAAGAAAATATTCCACTGATTTATCCAAGAGTTGGGTTACAGACCAAGTTAGATATAAATATGGTGCATTCGGTCGTTACCCGCATGAAGAGGAGGATGCACTAAACACTGGGATCAAGTGGAACAACTCGGTAATAATCTATTTTTGTACATTTCTAACTTTATATTCAAAATTTAAACTATATAATTTCTGTTTATTAAATTAATGGTTGGGTTATTAGACATATGACACCATCATTTGTTAACCTTTTTTTTATAGGTGCATTCGTTCCCATCTGTGTGTGATTATGGACATCATTTTCACACTGAGGATGTTGATGATGGATGTCTTACATAAGTGTATGTAGTGGATGTCGAGTTCGACCAATCTAGTCGTGCTAGACATTGTGATCGAAACCTGATATGAGGGTGTTGGGTTATTGCGTCGAGAGGCGCTCTACAACCCAGTATGGGGGAGATATTGTAACATGATGTAACGTTACTAACATGTCGGCAAAAAATAATAGTGATAGTGAATATTATGGGAGAGATCTTGTAACGTGATGTAAAGTTTGTAACATGTTGGCAAAAAATAATAGTGATAGTGAATATTATCGGAGAGATTTTGTAACACAAAATAAAATATAATATCACTTTCATAACTTTATTTTTATTAATAAAAACTAAATTTTCTAATAGGCCAAAATAAATGTTTGCCACAAAAAAAATCTAATACGGGGAAGATGTTGTAATCTTCCTACCTAAAAAAACACTAAAAAAGTAAAAATTTAATTATCCGTAAAAAAAATATGTGGGTCAAATTTAATTATCCGTAAAAAAAATATGTGGGTCAAGAAAAAAACACAAAATTGAATTATCCGCAAAAAAAATGTTGGCCTTGCACAAGGTTTTAAAACCATGTGCAAGGCATTCTAAACAATACATGGTTTTATTGTACATGGTTTAGGAGGGCCTTGCAAATGGTTTTAAGACCATGTACAAGGCCTCCTAAACAACCCATGATTGTAGGAGGGCCTTGCATATGGTTTTAAAACCATATATGGGGAAATGATGCAATGTCCGTTCCTAACAAAATAAAAAATATTATATGTCTGCCATAAATAATATTAAATATTAATAATAATAAAATTATATGTGGACCTTAAATAAAAGATGTGTCTTTTGGTTTGAATCAAATCAATGGATACCTAAGAAGAGGTTTTCACCTCCAGAGATTTGATCCATCTCGGTGCTTGATAGAGCCTAGAATTTGGATCTACTGGTATAAAAAAGATATAGGATATCATTCAAGTGGAATTCTCATCTTTCCAATATGTTATTTTTAGGTGCAGGTGGCGAGACACTTTCAACAAGAATAATGTAAATGAATATTGTGGTCATGGGATGAAATGTTTCTACTTTAGAAATATTTGGTATGAAAGTAAAGAGCTTTATGTTTTCCCAAAACACTACAACCAAGTGTCCTTTAACCTGAATGTGTTGGATAGATATTGGTGGTTCATAATAAGACAGAAACCTAGATCTAAACATGCTTATGAGATCAATAGTGCTATCATGCAAATTGAGGAATATAATGATAGTGATGGTGATGGAGAGTGATATGTACATGTTTTATTTCATCATTTACAGATTGAGATGTTTTTTTATTGTTATCAAGAACGGTCTAATTATATTGTTTATTTTCCATGTTATGACGTTGGAAATGTAAAGTTGATTACTAGATGCAATGTTTAAACAATTTGAGTTGGTTAAGTACATACACATGTAAACAATTTGAGTTAATGTCAACAAAGAGTGATATGTACATGTTTTATTTCATCATTTACAGATTGATATATCATTTTTTCATTATTATCTTTGATTGTCTAATTATATTGTTTATTTTTCATGTTATGATGGTGAAAATGAAAAGTTGCAGATTACTAGATGCAACGTTTAAACAATTTGAGTTGGTTAACAACCAATATGAATGTATGGAATCATTGTATATCATTCTCCATAGTTAGAGATGATCTTTCTTGATTTCCATTTAGATCATTATGGTGTGGTACGATTTAATGAATATATTAGACTTAGACCAAATTGTTTTAGAGGGTATAAAATGTGTTCCTTTAATGTGGACTAATGTTATATTATAATATGAAGATCGGGAATAATATTAATAAGTTTGGAGAATGCAACTTTTGGGTTTATAATTGAGAGATAAGGGTGTACTTTTAATTAAGTATTTGTTTTCCTTCCTATTAGAGATTTGATATTTGTATTTTAAAATGAGTTATTGTTAAAAAAAAATCTTGAATGATACATTGATAGGTCATATTGATGTTCATATTTATATATATTTTTAATTGATGTTCATATTCATATATTATAATAATATTACATGTCAATAGTTAACTTTTTGTTATGATGTTTGGTTACACTATTGAAGGAGCTAGTCGGTGAGCCGACTAGTCGAACAACCAACTAATTAGAGATTAGGTTGGCCGCATAAGGTCGTGTCAGTTGATCGAACTGACAGGTAGTTACATATAACTATTTGTAAATAATATATATTAGGCTGTTGAGCCAGTTGAGAACTCGGTTCAATTCTGTGTTTGTATAGACCCTCACGTTATAATATAATCTATTATTCTTATATCTATGTTCTTGTCTCTTGTATCTGTTATGTCTGTATGATTCAATGTGTATTATTGGTAACCCTCTGTGATCTGTGAGATTACAACATTGGTTCCATTGTCGGTAGTACATATCTGAGATGACTATAAGCAGATGATATCAGAATATGAAATTAAGAACTGGTGGGAGCGTAAGATAGAAAATTATTTACAGAATTACGCAAGGAGAAACAGATTAACCACTACTCAAGTGAAGGAGAAATTCTTCATTCAAACTCATGAGAAGTTCGTAGAATCGGTACCCCATATTTTGAAAAAACTTCTGGATGAAAAATCCAGAAGCAACTAAAGACTGAGAGTTGCTACAAAAACTGATTTGAGGGGGACGAACAAACCTGTTGGAGTGGTTTGAAAAGATTATAGATGAATTCTGCGAGGAGAAAGCCATAGTAGAAAGAACTTCGGTAGAAATCGTTCAAAAAAAAATCTATATAGACCTTACCAAGCAGTTCCTGTGCTCCCTACCGACCCTACTGTTCAAATTCCTGATAGAAAAAAGAGTGGGTCATATTGTAGAACCTAGTCCATCACTGCATGAACTGCCACCAAATTCTAACTAGGTGGAGAAACAAAAAAAGTAGAAAAAATTCATTGCCGAAAGGGAATGTGAATATTTCCTACGAAAGTAAATAGAACTATCCGAGATTTCTAAAGCGTTGGGTAGGCTATGGGGGGGTAGCTGGTCATATGTCAGGGTAAAGTGAAGAGGATTCTAGTTGACTAAAAGGAGATACCATCACCAACAATGAAAAGTCAACCTAAAAAGGAAATCGAATGAACAATGATACAAAAAGGTATGCTGGATTTACAGAAAGTAGAGAGAGAGAAGAGGCTGAAAAAAGGGAAGAAAGAAGAGAATGGGCTATAGCATTACAAAGAGGAATGAATACTAGGGTGACAAACCAGGAAAGAAATTCGTGAGAGTCGGGTCATGACCGACAGGAAGAAGGCATGAATGAAGAAGCATCACCCATGGAAGAAGAATTGTGGATAGAGCAGCGTGAAACTCTCCAAATAGAAGTTCCCTAGGAGATAATACCTCTGTCTCTAATGAATCTGAGTACCAGGATAAAATCCATTATCGAAGAGGACCTAATACTAAGAGCTGGTGAGTTTGGTATATGGAACCGACTAGATGACGAGGTAAATGATGATAATCATCTACTGATCCATCGACCGAAAGAAGGAAACTGGGTCACGCTTCAGGTGTACCTTTCCAATCAAAGTATCTACTTACTTTACCCAACACATGAAGGAGCACCCCCCCTGCCAAACACAACTTTGAAAAATATAGAACAATAAGACCTGAAGACAAATCAGGGCAGTTGGACATCGACAGGAGAAGTCGACCCGAACCGACTGCTTGTTGGAGAAGAAACGACAAACCAAATGACTGACATGAGTGAAAGTTTCATCGACAACATCTTTGCACAACAAGACAAGCAAAATGTCCAACTACCCCCACCACTCCCCCCACCACCGCCACCTCCTGGAGGAGATAGTGACAACGATTCTGACATGGGTCACGGATCAGCACATATCCCTCTATATGAGGGTGACGAAGATCCTAGATGACATTGGTTCATCTGTTAGTCAACATGGGAGGCAAATCAAGTTACAGTTGAAGATCAACAGATGGCACAGTTCACTGGTGCCTTGAGGAAAAGAGAACTAAGGTGGTATATGACCTATATCAAGAGAAGTCCTCAAGCATCTAAAGAATAATTTAAAGTGAATTTCTTGTCCTTCTTTAAAACTCTAGATGCAAAAAATTTGGTAGCTAAAAAGTTGAAAACGACATCTCAAAATCCAGCAGAGTCTGTCCGAGAATATGACAAATGATGGAAAGACCTGCTCAGCCAACTAGATTATGTAATTGATGAACAACTATTAATTCAACGGTTCCTTGCAGGTCTATCACAGAAAATTCGGCAGCACATAAGCTTGGAGACGTTCAAAATGTATGAAGATGCGTTTACCAAATGTAACACCCCAATTTTGACCCCGTTGCATTAGATGTATATGATGTATATATTGTGAATGATCATGGTGCAGAGCTCAAGGCCAAGGCCCCACCATTGATTGGTTATGCCATGTTTTGGATTTAAATTGTCACCAATGGTATATTGGGCCATGCAGCATACATATTGAGTTTTGTCATCATGTAAATATGCATCTTTATTTAAATAACCTGACCAACTATGTTCGTGGCAACTAAATTGAGAAGGGGCATGATTTTCACAAGGATAAGGGTGGGGGAATTGTCAAAACCTTGGGCAATGAGGGAAAACACCATGTGTCATCTCCACTTGTCTTATCCAACTACCAACTTTAATGTTCAACTGAGTAGTTGAGGCAATTATGGCTGGGAGTGGAGTGTGGCAGGACTGTCAGTCCTTGCCCACACGTACACTCCACCAGCGGATTGAACCTCACATTGGGTAAAATAATGACTACTACGCATTCTCGCCATTGTCTGCTCATCCACGCGCATAGGTGGAGCTGTTCATCCTCACGCAAGGACCCTTGTCTATTCATTATTCTCACGCACATAATTTTTCCTAGTTTTGACTCACACAGCGAGCTGGGATCCGTGCTTTTTCATCCACGATTTTTCCTGTGAAGGGCCATTCACGTTTTCGGCTGTATAATCTTCTTATAGACTAGTATGGCCACGTAATTTTCTGTCATTTTGATGTTTAGATTGGGACCGTTGTTCTTCCTGTGAGTTATGGTTGCCACCATTCTTCTCAAGATTCGTTGTGTTGCTATGGTCTCCCTTACGTTGTGACTGTTGTAGTCTTTATTTACATTTGCAGTCTAGTGCAAGTTTCCCTCATGTACAGGTTGGGAGACTACATTTTCTTTCCCCAGTGTGAGTTGCATAAGTTTTCCCAAGTGGATTCGTTTGTGCAGAACGGGCTGTTATTCCCCACGTTTGTTGGTTGTGTATGTTGTTATGTTTTGGGGCTGCCACAGACTGTTTGGAGTTGTTTTCCTTGTTAAGATATAATAGCTGATTGATTGCATGTGTGCAATGGTTGGTCTTCAGACTGTGTTGGGAGCAGGGATGGGGGCTTGGTTTGCTTGATAAACCTGGTGTTTGGAGACCACACAGATAGAGCTAGAGGGATGGCTTTCTTCTCCACAATCTCAGAATAGCACTAGAAGGGAATGTAGGGCCTAAGGGACTGTGTAGCAGAGAAGGGACTGATTCCTTGAGTTGGGTGTGTGTGGGTGTCTTAGAAGCCAAGCTAGTTCTGGTGTAGGTGTTCTTGGCTTTGTAATGAGTCCACTAGCTTAGCATTTAGCCTTTCCCAACTCCTTGACGGCCTGATAAACCTAACCATGTTGGATTGTCTGTCTTGTTGATGGCCTGATAAACCCAACTGTGTTGGCTTGGCTGTGTTTTGTGTATCCTTGGCTATGTGTAAGCCTGCTTGTTCCTTATTCCTTGGAGAATCATGCCCAGCTTGGGGGTGGCAGCGTTGCTGAGAGATTAAGGAGCACGCTCGCCTATGGTTGGGTGGAATGTTGCAGCGACGCAGCTGGTTGTGGATCGAGTTCTTCATAAGATAAGTGATCTTGTCCATTTTATTTCTGCAATCATATTTTTGTTAATGATTATGATGAACATGTGGAATGAATGCTTGTATGAATGGATGTTGCTTCCGCTGTGTATGATAAATAATTGCATCTGTGTATGTTATACTTCAATGCATTCAGTTTCAGCATTTCAGCATTTTTATGAATTCACATGTTCATGGGGCTCTTAGCCTGGATGGTTAATGCCATGGTAGCATCCTCTTTTCTGGTCGGAGGGTCGGGGATGCTACACCAAAGCTCTCAAGTGGAGATGGATGAATATTTCCCAGCATATCCCACAGATACTAGACTGGAATAACAACTAGAAATCATGCAAAAATCATTGAAAGAGCTGAACCTCAAGAATCAGGATATCTGGTGCACAAAATGTTCAACGACCGAACATGCTAAAGATAAGTGTCGACAAGACATAAGTCGACAGGACGTTCGATTTGTTCAGACAAAGTGCTTCTGTGACATCTACCAATAACATGGAGACCACACAATGAAAGATTTCCCGTATAACATGAAAAACAACAAAGAATCTTGGTGTGCAATCTGTGAAGTAAAAATTCATGCCACGACCGATTGCCACTTAAACTTAAATAACCAACAAAACTACCAAGCAATCTACCAGACAAACGCAGTTGCGCAGAACAACGATAACAACCAGCAAAGCAATGATCAAAATGAACTGAATAATCAAAGATATGAAGGCCTTCGATATGGGCGTCGGTTCGACAACTGTCATGGAGGACATGGAGGTCAAGGTCGATTCTCTGAGAATCGCGACAATCGACCACATTGGCCCATCCAGTGTTTTACATGCTATAAATAAGGTCATCGATATCCAGACTGCCCATACAAGGACAAAACCGATTTAAAATTTTGTACTAGCTATGGAGTCGGTGATCATTCATTAGAGGATTTCCCTACTATGCTTGATAAAATCAATAAAAAAAAAACATTAATGTTAGAATAATCAACCCATAGTTAGCTACCTTAGACATTAATTAATCCAATTTTTGTCTTATTTTCCTAGTTTCCATATTCCACCTTATGCAAGTTGTCCTCCACACATCCATAGTGGTCAAAATCGCTAATTTTGAGTCATGGAGCGCTTAGGAAACCTCCTGGAATCAAATATGATTTATTCTTGGCCTCCCTAGTGCATGTTTGCTTTTTCTGCTTTATTGTCTTCTTTTTTAGTGTTTTAATGCAATTGGGAAAGTTTGACTAGGTGAAGTTAACTTGTTTTTTGTCCTCATCATCCTCCACTCTTTTCTCCTATGAAAAGCATGTATGATTTTTCCTTCCACCATATATTAGATTTCCTAATTGATTTTTCCCATTCGTGAGCTCCTAGACAGATTTGGAATGTGCTTTATGCAACTATGGGGGATTTGCTTAGATTTAGTAAGCCTGCTTTTGACTAAATTCGAATGGAATATTCATGAATTCGAATCTCTCATGTAATTATTTATTTTGGCAGCCTATGACTTCACATTTTTGGATATTGTACACTTATTCAATATAGATTAGTGTTCAGCTCCATATTCAGTCTCTTTTGTGAGTAATTTGCATGTGTAATTGGCAATTATTGTGAGTGTAATTGTTCTAACACTTGGGTTCAATTTCCACTTGGTATCAGAGCCTTTGTAGATCGATTTTGTCTCCTTCCAATTTGTTTTGCAGGTTTGACACCATTGACTGGGAGCATTCTGCTGACTGACGGGACAATTTCTGAGCTATGGATCAATCTCAGAAGATCATCTTGACTCCATTTAATTTCTTTGAATGGAAAGAACAGATGGAGATACTGTTGAGAGAAAAAGGCCTCTATAGAGTGACTATGGAAACAGAAGCAGAGCCCAATGGAGCTGCAAAGAAAATTAAATGGCACAACAGGAGGGATGAGGCCTATGGTCTCCTGTGTCCGAGTATATCCAGAGACCTCCTCTTCCATTTTTGATGGATTGACATCACCAAATGAAGTATGGGAGAAGCTTACTAATCTTTTTGGAAAGATAGATGAGATGAGGGGACATCAAATTGAAAATGAATTGATCTCCCTGAGTCCCAATAGCTTTGAATCCCCGCAACTCTATTTTTCCAAGTTCAAAGCACTTGTTTTGCAGCTAAAACAATGTGAGATAGAAAAGAAGGATGATTAGCTGGTCTTGGCCATACTCTTGAAGCTTGGGATTGACTATTCAGTCTTTTTTTGACCTTCTATGCCACAAAGTTGACATCTTGAGCTTGGAAAATTCCTAGCTTTGCAGATTTCATGGAATCTCTCACACAAGAACAAGATAAACTAGTGATGATGGGCACCATCAAACCTTCCAAAGAACAAGCTCTAGTTGCTGGAGATTTGAGGGTGGATTCAAAAGGCAAGAAGAAATCTAAGAAGCCACCTGAGCAAAAGAGAGACAAGAACAAGTCTCCAGAGGAGCCTCAAGGTTCCAAGAAGAACTTCCAGAAGAAGAAGAACAAAGGAGAAATGAGAAAGTGCGCAAACTGTAGTAAGGGAAATCATTCTGAAATATCCTGCATGAAGAAGCAAATAGACATGCTGACCCAACTCCTGGAGAAGAATGGAATCTCCCTTCCAGACAGCTCAAAGAAGAGTGAAGGAGGATCAAATTCAGAAGACAGAGAGAGAGTTCATGCATTGGTTGTTGGCACATCAAGCTCACCTACTTTCATCATTGATTTTGGAGCTTCAAGACATATGGTTTCGACCAAGGAGGCATTCACCTCACTTGACATGTCGAAAGGTCCACCAATAGTACTGGGAGATGACTATCTCACTGAAATTTTGGGCAAAGGGAGGATTGATCTTGACCATGGTAAGTTCAGCAATGTGTTGTATGTTCTAGGTCTTGCCTCTAACCTCTTATCAGTGTATCAGATGACCCACACAGGGTCTCCAAAGAAGGTCATATTCTCCCCTGATGAAGTTGAGATCACAAAGATCTCAAGTGGTAAAGTCATTGCAAAAGGAGTTGCAAATCACACTTCGAAGGTATACATGTTCTCACACTTCCTACCCTACTCAAACCCCTCTGCTCTTTTGATTCATGCTAATGAGGAAAGCAAGCTTTGGCATGAAATATTTGGCCACCTTAATTACAAGTATCTTTTTGATATTAGTGAAAAAGAAATGGTCATAGGGTTACAAAAGATTAAGTTTTCCAAAGGAGTCTGTCAAGGTTGCATTCTAGGAAAACACCCAGAGCATAAATTTGAGAAAGCTATTCATGAGAGAACCTTTGCACCTCTTGAGTTGATCCATAGTGATGTTTCTGGCCCATTTCCTCATATGTCAATGAGTCAGGCCAAATATGCATTGACATTCATAGATGAATTTTCCAGGTATTGTTGGGTTTACTTCCTGAAACACAAGTCTGAAGTTTTTGGCCTCTTCAAAGTCTTTAAGGATTTGGTTGAAAACCAGTCTGGGAGGAAACTCAAGGTCCTCGGATCTGAAAATGGTGGTGGGTATGCCAAGTCTGAGTTTATTCAATATTGTGCAGATGCAGGTATTCAGATGCAACATTCTATCCCTTACACAACACAGCAAAATGGTGTTGCTAAGAGGAAGAACAGATCACTGAAAGAGATGCCAACATGCATGATGGAGGCTAAGAGTTTGCCACCAAAGTTTTGGGCCGAAGCTATAAAATGTGCAGCCTATATCCAGAATAGGGTGCCTCATAAATAGCTTGATGGTATGACTCCTTTCGAAGCATGGAGTTGGCACAAGCCATATGTGACCCATTTCATGATTTTTGGCTCAAGGGCTTGGGCTATAATTCCAATAGAAAAGAGGAAGGCTTTGCAGCCCCAAATCCAAGTGTGTCTATTTTTTGGGTACTCCAAAGATTCAAAATGGTACAAGCTGATCAATTTGAGCACAAACAAATCCTTCATTGAAAGGTGTGTTCAATTTCAAGAAGAGCCCCTAGCAGCAGTGGAAGTTGGAGAATCCTCTTCACCACCAGAAACTCTAAATGTAAGTGAAGAGATAGTTGAACATGATGATTCTGATATGTCTGATGATGATGGTTTGGTTGCAGATCCTAATAGTCCTACAAGACCAAAATGGGTATCCAAGACCATTCATGCAGCTGGAGAACTAGCTGGAAATCTTAATGAGCCTAGGAGGACTAGATCTCAATTTGAGAGTGCTTTGTGCATGAAAGATCCTGTGTTTGCAGAGAAATGATATATGATGGTTGAGTCAGATCCATATACATGTGAGGATGCAGAAAATGATCTAATATGGCAAACAGCCATGAAGGAAGAGTTCATCTCACTCCAGAAGAGCAACACTTGGGAGCTGGTTGATCTTCCCCCAAGGAGGAAGCTAGTTCAGTGTAAGTGGGTGTACAAAACCAAATTTGCTGTTGATGGTTCACCTCTAAATTACAAGGCTAGATTGGTAGCCAAGGGCTACTCACAAGTTCAGGGCATAGACTACAATGAGACCTTTGCACCAGTGGCAAAGATGGACTCCATTAGGATAGCCTTAGCCATTGCAGCTTCAAAGCAATGGGAAGTAAATCACATGGATGTAAAGTGTGCCTTCTTGAATGGAGATCTCACTGAAGAGATATACATGAAGCAGACTCAAGGATTTTCTACTAACCCATCTCTTGTGTGCAGGATAAAGAAGTCATTGTATGGGATTAAGCAAGCCCCCAGGGCTTGGTATGCCAAGAGTGATAGATTTCTGCTATCACTGAATTTTGTTCGATGCAAGTCAGATCCAAATGTATATTTAAAGCTGATTCATGGTTCATTAATGATCATTGTTTTGTATGTTGATGATCTTCTCATTACAGGAAACTCAAAAGATGAAATTGCCTCCTTGAAGGATGCACCGAACCATGCCTTCTCAATGACAGATTTGGGCTTATTGAGCCAATTCTTGGGGCTCGAGATTGCTCAAACCAAAGAAGGAATCAAAGCACATTATTCCAAGTATGCCTTGGATTTTCTGAACAAATTCAAAATGAAGGATTGCAAGCCAAGCAAGACTCCTTTCCTTTCAGGAGTAAAGCTTGAAGAAGTTGATTCTTCACCTATGGTAAACAATACACTGTATAGGTAATTGATTGGATGTTTGTTGTATCTTACACATACTAGAACTGATATTCCTTATGTAGTAAGTGTGGCTTCAAGATACATGGATCAGCCTCATGATATCCATTGGAGAGCAGCCAAAAGGATCCTTAACTTTGTTTAGGGAACAAGGACACATGGGATCTTCTATAAAGCTAAATATGATCTTGATTTGATTGGGTTTATTGATAGTGATTGGGAAGGTGACAACACAGATCAAAATTCAACATTAGGATATGTGTTCATGCTTGTAGAAGGGCCAATCAGCTGGTCAAGAAAGAAACAGAGTGCCATTGCACTCTCATCTACAGAAGCAGAGTACAGAGGAGTTGTAAATGCAGCAACTCAATGTTTATGGCTGCAGGGGTTACTTGGAGAGTGTGGATTCGAATCAGAATAATCAACTACTATCTACTATGATAATCAGAGTACCATTCAAATCTGCAATGATCCAGTTCAGAAGTAGAGAACCAAACACATTGAGAAACATATGCACTACATCAGACAGCTTGTGCATGATGGCACCATTCACCTACTCTTCTGTTCATCTTCAGAACAAGAAGCAGATATCTTCACCAAAGTTTTTTGTGAGAAGACATTCAGCAATCTCAAATCACTACTTGGGATTGCTAATCATGCTATGAAGCATGAGTGATGACAAGATTTCTAAATTTTGTTTTACAGTCCATGTTTAAGGCAGGATTTTTCCCACCGGTTTTTTTCCTCTTTCCTTGGTTAAATGGACATGCAGTATGCAAAGGGTGACTAAGCCTTGTTACTAGGCCCTATAATTTTCTGATATATTACTCATAAGTCAGGCTTAAGGGGGGGTGTTAGAATAATCAACCCATAGTTAGCTACCTTAGACATTAATTAATCCAATTTTTGTCTTATTTGCCTAGTTTCCATATTCCACCTTATGCAAGTTGTCCTCCACACATCCATAGTGGTAAAAATTTCTACTTTTGAGTCATGGAGCACTTGGGAAATCTCCTGGAATAAAATCTACTTTATTCCTGGCCTCCCTAGCTCATGTCTTCTTTTTTCTGCTTTATTGCATGCTTTTTCAGTGTTTTAAGGCAATTGGGAAAGTTTGACTAGGAGTTAACTTGTTTTTTGTCCTCATCATACTCCACTCTTTTCTCCTATGAAAAGCATGTATGAGTTGTCCTTCCACCATTTATTAGCTTTCCTAATTTATTTTTCCAATTCGTGAGCTCCTAGACAGATTTGGAATGTGCTTTATGCACCTATGGGGGATTTCCTTAGATTTAGTAAGCCTGCTTTTGACTAAATTTGAATGGCATATTCATGCATTCGAATCTCTCATGTAATTATTTATTTTGGCAGCCTATGACTTCACAGGGTTGGCTATTGTACACTTATTCAATACAGATTAGTGTTCAGCTCCATATTCAGTCTCTTTTGTGAGTAATTTGCATGTGTAATTGGCAATTGTTGTGAGTGTAATTGTTATAACACCTAGGTTCAATTTCCACTATTAATGTCTTTTTGTGCATTCAAAAACATGATTTAATCAATACGGAGAATATGCATATAGTAACCCGACAAGGGACAAAAATTGGGAGTGATAATACAGGCATAAGTAAAATAAAATAAAAGAATGATTATCCTAATTGTGCTAAACAAAAACAATTGCATAAAGACACAACGAATATATTTAAATAATTTTCTAGACAAGAAGAAGCTGATGATAGTCGATAAAACACAGTTAAGGAATTAATTTGTTTAGTACAAGATGATAAAGCGGTATCTCAATTCATTGAATTATTGTATAATATGAAGCATACTAGTAATACAAAAAAACAAACATAAAACATATGCAGTCTAAACCAAAAAGACAAAAGTGATGCCAACCCACTTGTTTACCTAGAAATTGAAGGATACCATGTTCGACAAGTTCTACTCGACTTTGGCTCATAGGTAAATATTATGACTCGCAACACTTGGGAAGAATTGGGTAGACCTCGACTATATGAGTTAGGAATATACCTCAAATTAGCCGACCAAGGTCTGATCGAACCTATCGGAGTTTGGAGAAATGTCGATATGACAATAAAAGGAATATTGACCAAATTAGACTTTGAAATTTTTGACCCTAAGGAAGGATCCAGTTCCTTCCCAGCTTTAGTAGGTCGACCTTGGGGAAGAAAAATGAAAGCATCAATATCTTTAGATAAAGAAAGGATAAAACTAAAAGGGAATGGACAAAAAGTCATAGTACCTACCCATCCATCCCAAGGAGAACCTTGAATAGAACCTATTGATGAAGAAGTTGACATCTGAAAATTATATCAAATACAAAATAATGAATACTACACATAACCCAATGTCTATGACAAGCTTCACTTAGGCAATCAAGATTCAGTAGGATACAAGTCAGAAGCAGAATTATATGATTGGGAAGTCGAAAACTACGAGACACAAGCAAGAGGTTGCTGGACCATTCAAACAGTGTAGAAGAAACCAGTCCAACAATGTTTCTTAGTTTCCATCATCCCAAAAATATTCAAAAAAAAAGTAGGGAATACTTTACCTTAAAACCAACAAATGTAAGTATCAAACAAATCCCAAGATACAAAGAAACATAATCACCAGTTATGCATATAGAACAAGTATCTAAAAACATTGGTGAACATGGCCGACTATAGAGCCTAGTAGAAACCTTCACAGGACAAGCTCCTAGATGGTGGGATACCCATCAATCAAGATTGCAGACATGGACAACAACTTGGACTTACTTTGTAGAAAGATTTAGAGGGAAAAGGCTACCCAAGAAATCCCAAATACCTATGTTCGTCCAAGGTCAGGACCTAGAAGAACACATAAGAACATGTGAAAAAGAGTGGAAAAGACTTGGGTATAAAGACGAACGTACATGGCCACACCTATTTCCATCGATGTTATCCGAATTACCAAAAAATGGTACAAAATGGAAGAAGCACGAGGTGAAACATTTCAATGGCATGAACTTAGAGAGAACTTTATTAAAGACTTCAATTTTATACCACAAAATGAAAAGTTAGTCGAAACTGCCAAACAAATCAAAGCGTTTATAGAACCGACCAGGAACAAAACCCTAACACAAAATTATGATCAACCAATAATAACATGTAATAACATACAAACCAAGACAATTTCACAGTCAACAAGAATACAAATGGAAAACAAAAATCTGGAAGGGAAAATCTTTCGATGGAAACGATACCATTTAGAAACAACAAAACCAATTCGCACAGTACTTAAACGTCAAGACAATCGATAAAGAAGATACCGACCGAATGACTGCAGCAGAATTTCCTGCTACAGTTTCACATTTCAAATAAGGGAGCCGACCAATCAATGAAGATAAAGCACTAGAATGGTTAGATGCCAAGGTGAAAACTAAAGAATTTGACATATCAAAGGATTATCGACCAAAAATGGAAAAAATTGGTGATTACTGGAGTGAAGAACAAACCACTGAAATAATAAACTTACTAAAAAAATTTCAGGATGTATTCGCTAGAGACTACAAAGATCTCAAAGGTCTAGTCCATGAAATGGGAGAAATGAAGATCGACATTAAACCTGATGCCTGACCTGTAAAGAAAAGGCTATATAAATTAGCTCATAAATACAAATAGATAGTCGAGAAAGAGATTGATAATATGCTTGAAATATGAATTATCTACCCTATTGACCAATTGGAATTGGAAAGTCCAATGGTTTTACAACTAAAGAAACATGACCCGATAAAGCTAAGGAAATGTGTCGACTTCAGAGAATTAAACAAAGTCACCTTAACAGACCCATTAATCCCAACACCCTATGCAGATGAAATCCTAAATGAAGTCACAGGACATGAATGCTCCTCATTTACAGATGGATTCTTAGGTTACAACCAAGTACCAATAGCTAAACAAGACTAGAAAAAGACAACATTCATATGTGAATTCGGCTCATTTTCCTACAGAGTTATGGCTTTTGTTCTACAAAACGCACCTGTAGTATTTTATAGAATTGTGGTCAAAAAATTTCAAGAATATATCTACAAAATAATGGAAGTATATTTCAATGATTGGACAATATACTCTACGTTGAAAGATCACTGCAAATGGCTAAGTCTCATGTTGGAACGATGCCGACAAATCCAGCTATCTCTGAACATAAGGAAATGCATATTACTAACTCCTATAGGGATACTATTATGACACATTGTATGCAAAGAAGGCATCAAGTTCGACTTTGCAAAAATAAAAATTATCCTCGACTTAAAACCACCAGTGAACCCAAAACAAGTCAGGGTACTACTTGGTCATATAGGATATTACACGAAAGTTATAAGATAGTATTAAGATATGACCTATCCATTGGAATAACTATTATGAGAAGATCAAGAGTTCGACTAGATAGATGAATGTAACATATCATTTGAAATGCTAAAAAGGAAGCTAGTCGAGGCACCCATTTTAAGGTTCCCGATTTGGTCAATCAAATTTCACGTACACATCGACGCATCAGGCCTAGCAATAGGAGCGATCTTAACACAACCAGGGGACGACAGAATGGATTACCCCATAGTTTACAGCAGCAGAAAACTAAATAAGGCAGAAATAAAATATTCGACAATAGAAAGAGAAGCATTAGGAATGGTTTTTGCACTACAGAAGTATCGACATTACCTACTAGCCAACCCTTTTATCTTTTATACCGACCACCAAGCATTAAAATACCTTGTGAACAAACCATTACACCATGGGAGAATCTATCGATGGCTACTACTATTCCAAGAATTCGAATTTGAAGTCGATGTTAGACTAGGAAAACTAAATGTCGTACCCGACCACTTGTCGCGAATCAACACAGGAGAGGAGCCTACAAGAGTCAAAGATGACCTACCAAATGCACACTGATTTCAAATAGAAGTAGTCCTAGCAGAATTAGAGGAAATAGCTCAATTCTTAGAAAATGGTCAAGCATCAGAGGACATGAGCACGAAAAAGAAACAAATCTTAGATATGAAAGCTGCACCATATAGCCTCATAAATGGATTTTTATATAAAATAGGTCTGGATGACATCCTCAAACGATGCGTATTAGAACACGAAAGAGATAATATCATGTATGAGGCACACTATGTATCGGTGGGAGGAAATTTTAGAATAGACACAACTGCCAAGAAAATACAAGAGTCAGGGCTATGGTGGCCAACATTATACAAGGATTGTAAAAAGTTTGTGAGCCAATGCGACAGATGTCAACAACTGGGTCGACATCTGCCTAGTCCAGAAATGCCCTTGATATTAGTAAACCCAAGATTGACATTTAAAATTTGGGCCATTGACTTCATAGGACCATTCCTGACCCCAGCAAAAAGAACAAGTGCAAGGTACATAATAACCATAGTAGAATATGTAATCAAGTGGACATAAGCAAAACCTGTCGACACATGTTCCAGTGAGATAGCTGCAAAATTTATCTACAAAATTATAATTACTAGATTTGGACACCCAATAACCCTAATTAGTGACCAAGGTTCACACTTTATTAACAAAACCATCAAAGCACTAACATACCAGTTCAAAATAGACCACAGACAGAGTACAACTTATCACCCTCAGTTGAATGGAGCAATTGAGGAATTCAACAAAACATTAACAAGGGGTCTAACAAAAATATGCAACACTGACAAAGATGATTGGGACGAAAATATACCTGTATTACTATGGGATTATAAAACAACATACAAGCGTTTGACCGACCAAACACCATTTCGACTAGTCTATGGCCAAGAAGCAGTTGTTCCACTACATTTTCGACAACAAACACCTATCATAACAAATATTTTACATGTCGATGTCAAAGAAGGCAGGAAGGACTGATTGACGCAATTAAACAAGATAGAAGAACACCTACTGCTTGCTTTACAACATCAAGAAATCCAAAAACAGCAGCAGAAGGCTTGGCATGATCACAATATAAAAAAAATCTATCGGTAGGGGACCTCGCATTACTATACAATAGTCGAGTAAAAGGAAAACCCAAAAATTTACATATAGAATGGATGGGATCTTATGTTGTCGAAGAAATTCATGCCAATGGATTAGTCCGACTAAGGACATTACAAGGTATAATATTTCGGAAACTTGTTAATGATGCTCGACTAAAACAATACAAAAATTAAAACAAGTTAAAAAAAAACATAAATATAATGACCATAATTGTCAGAAAAACTATAAAAATCTAAAAAGACTAAAAAAAAACAAACAGAACCAACACCTAGGATGACAGGAAACTTCGAAAAATATAATAACCAGCAATTCAACAACCGACACCAAACCCATTGTCATACTACCATCGACTGCTCGCATGATCGACATCGACCAATGACCCTTAAGGTCAAATCAGGCCTTCATGACTACGGTCAGAAGGAGCACCAAAATCAAAAGACTAGTAATGCAAACTCCAGAGACTGTGGTGGACCATCACTTCCGCCATAATACATCCATCGATAGAAACGTCACCCGCTCCACCTATAAATAGTGGACCAGAAAAAGATCATTTACCGTATTTTGAAGAGATAGAACAATTCAACACTCATAAAATTGAGAAACAAGAACTTGTAGGACAAGTCGACCAAGAGACCGATGAGATGGCCCCAAAGCAAACTAGAGAAGCTGCTGCAAAAACAAAAGAACTGCAATCCGTAGAAACCCCACTCATGAAATGACTAAGAAACATCAAGAACACTAATGTACAAGAAACCTCATGGGCAAAAACTTGGGCTGAAATCAAGGAATGGGCCTATGTTGACAAGAAACATAAACTAGAAGCAGAGAAAATAAACCACAACTCCATTATGAACTACATGAACACACCATTCATGGCAAGTTTTGGAGGAACAAAAGAAACCGTGGTAAAATTCATTATCAGTTGATACCACAATGGAAAATTTTACTTCGACAAGCCAGTAGATATCTCTGGCGAATTCATATACAAGCTGACTGGTCTCTCAAACCAAGGTGACCCAGTCCCTATCGGCATAAACGAAGGATTGGTAGAATGATTAACGGGGACACCATCATGGAAAACTTCAAAAGGGCTAATGATCAGTCAGATACAAGCCCGGACGCTGCAAATTGTGGCCAAAATCATAGCAAAAGGACTCACCCCTATAGGTCGAGGTAGTGATTTGAAGCTCGACATGCGAGAGGCAGCAGACACAATAACAGAAATAGGAAAAGTGTACAGATGGAGGGTGCCTCAGAACATCTGAAGAAGTCTGCCAAAAACAACACGCATCCAACTAGAACTCGACCACACTGCAGTCTGGTATATGCAGAGAGAAAAAGAAAAAGCAATACCTCTCGACTATTACACAACAGTTGAAGAGATTTTCCAAGAGCTAGGTCCACAATCAAATACAAAAATATCAATACCAGCAAAAGCTAAGGAAGTAAACCTATGAATTGAAGAACCACTGAATGACAGGAGAAGGAGGAGGACTATGAAATTTGACCATATATCGACACCTTCGTGTCGAAAGAAAAACCAGTAGAGGATACCAATAGACTACAAAAACCAATTGTACCACCACTGACCCAAAGGGGAAATACACTGACTAAGCAGTAGGTAACCAAACCAGCTGAGAAAAATATCAGTCCAACCAACCAACAGGAGGGAGGAGAAGCACTAGAAGAATACATTGAATTTGACAATCTAGAATATGCTATAACCAAAGACAAAATAAAAAAACTGGCAAGGGAAATAGCAGCCGCAAGAAAAATGGCAACTCGGGAAAAAGGGAAGGGGAAGCACAAGCTTATTCTCTTAGAATCAGAAGATGAATATGAACTAGTAGCTATGACATTCGACATCATAGAAGACGCTGTAGTGAACAAAGTTTCGGTCGAGACGTAGTTTATATGCTTCATTGAAACAAGAGCAAAGCAGAGTCAACCGAAAAAGGTAAAATGTACAAACACTTCAACGACTGAAAACATTGTCGATGTAGTGTCTACACCTCCACCCCCATCTCCAACCCATATTACATAGGAAGACAATCCACATGTACCCACCATAAGCCCCGTCAACATTTGAAAAAATGCTATGCTAGAAACCCTAAAAGAGATGTTCGACTAGGATGGCGACTTCCAAGCATTCATTGAAAAATTACCTGAACTACTCACCTCTACCCAGAATATTACCACCAAGTGTCCATTGATTGAAGCTAGTGGATCAAGGCAGATCTCCCCCCAACAAACTGGACAAATACCCCAAAAACCAAGATCTGTGGGAATTATCAAGTTGACATTCTTGAGGAACCTCGACAAGACATCTCAAGTTGTCGCAAGTCACAATTAATCCTTCATTCCTCTCCACATCCCACACCCTCCATTAGCCAATGATCCAGCAAGAGATGTGGAAGAATATAACCTCGATGATATCAAATGACTGATTGACAACCTATTCTCTGACGACCCAGATGATTCAGCACTAGAAGTCAAGGACTCGGCATCGACTGAAAATATCCCCACTACACCAATCACACTCGACCATTCACCATCTCCACCACCTCCTCCCAATCCAGAACCTCTAACCAACCCTGAACCATTTGTACCAAATCCTCCAGATACACATCTAGTTGTAGATCTTACCCAAGAGAATCAACAATAAGTTACACTGACCGTTGAAGATCAACAACCAAAAGTTCCACCGACCGTTAAAGATCAACCATAGGAGAACCCAGCACTTGCAAATGCATAGGCACAACAACATACATAACTACACTGAACACAGGAGGAAAAGAGAAAGAAAGAAGAAGGAACATCATAAAGAATCACAGTCGACAATGGTCCACATTAGCCAACTTGGATCGACTACTGTAGTCGACACAACAAAGTTAAGAGACAGAGAGTTGGGACAATTCTTAGAAACTCTGGCCACTAAGGCAAAAACAAGAAGCCAGATCAAATGCAAGGAGCTCGACAACAGTAAGAATGAACAAGTCGAGTTATTGTCCAAATGTAGAAAACTAGTTTAGACAGTAATACCAGGACCTCTAGAGGCCGACACCGACAAGCCACTAGAAAAAGCACATCAACTATTTGAGAGTGTGGTGGCGACCCTCCAAGTACACATACAAAATACAAAAGAAGATAAAAAAGAAGAGACATCCATATTACTAATGCAATAGTACACAACATTTTTAGAAGCTTACACAGTGCTGAAAGACCACTTGGAAGAATTTGTCATTACATAAGAAGTACTCCGTGATTGGCCTAATTATTACGGACAAGTATTTCAGTAGACCCGACAGACTTAAGAACAGATTCAAGCGTTGGAAAGGAGAAAAAACACTGAGAAATACAATACAAGATCAAATCGTACTGGAGACAACCAAACTACAGAGACTCGAAAGACAAGCACACCAGTGGGTACAACAAGCACTCCCAAGCTTGGATAAACTAGATACCATCTTCCCACAGATGAAAATATTACTAGAAGCAGCACAAGAAAAAGATCAATTCTTGGGACTCGACATGGAAAGTATAGCAGGCCTTTCCATCTATGAGAATATGTCGACTTTATCAAGCATCACAACATTGACCATCGACATCCAGAAAGTATTACAAAGTTAGACATAATTTCAACATCAACTGGCTGTTACTACGGAAGCAATCGTTGAAGTATGCATACAAAAATGACCAACCATCCGACTGCATATCCCATGAAAACAAACAATAAAGTAACTATCTCAGATAGTACCAATTTTTGAGTACCTCCCCCATTTCTTCGAGACAAAGAAAGATTTTGTTCCTCGAGGAGATCTTGGAGGAGCTAGTCGATGAGCCGACTAATTAGAGATTAGGTAGGCCGCATAAGGTTGTGTCGGTTGAATGAACTGACATGTAGTTACATATAACTGTTTGTAAATCATATATATTAGGCTATTGAGCTAGTTGAGAACTCGGTTCAGTTCTGTGTTTGTATGGACCCTCATGATATAATATAATTTGTTATTCTTCTATCTATGTTCTTGTATCTTGTATCTGTTATGTCTGTATGATTCAATGTGTATTATTGGTAACCCTCTGTGATCTGTGAGATTACAACATACACTTATAAAAAATGATTCATTTATGTTTATAATTTGAATAATTAAGTTATATAGAACATTAAACGATGAAGAATTAATTTCCTTATTAAAAATCATTATATATTATCTCGTAATGCTCAACTTAAAGTTGCAGCAAAATAATATTATTAGATAGGTATAACATTATGACATTTTTTGAACTACAATATTAAGAAAATTACAATAAAATATAATATCCATGCAAATTATGTGAGAAAAATATGAAAACCAAATAAAAAAATATTATTACATAAACAAACTACATAAATTATAAACATGATACTATGACAAATTATACAACAATTACAAATCATAGAGTTTCCACAACTTCATCTATTAATAATACAAAATCCAAAAAATAATTTAATTCAATAATATTTTTAATTCAATTATATAATTACGTAAAAATAAAAATTTTAACCTATATTAAATTGTAAGTTTTTCAATCGATATTAAATTACATTTTCAATGACCATTGATCCAATTCATATTTTCACATTTATGATGACCTAACAACCAACCATATTTTCAAATTCATTTTCTAACCAATTATATATCAACCCATATATGAAACCATACTCTAAATTGTCTACAAAATTTAGGTTTGAATTATTTAATATGGAAAATTGTCCAAAGGATTCTAAAATTTTGGCCAAAATTAAAAACCCATTGACTTACTTTATAAATATCTGAAATATTAATTACTTGTGTTGTAGTGATAGAATATATATTATGTTTACATGTGTTAACTATATATTGTAACTTATTCTCAAATAAATAAATATTTTATCTGAAAAATGGTCCAAAGGATGCTAAAATTTTGAAACTTTCAAAAATTTTTAATGCTTTGAAAACTTGTTACATCATACCAAAACTTGTTTTATAACATAATTTACAATGTAAATTATGTTGTTTTTGTATACTAAAATAGTTACTGATTTAAAGACCCACATTTTGAGTAGTACAAAGTTATTTTACATAATCATACAACCATCATCGTGATTTTCAAAACCTAACAAACATAAACATCATTATCCTACCATCATAAATGTAGACATAAACATTCCACAATCATCATTGTTTATGCCACATAAACAAAAACACGCCACCACCATGATCGTTTTCACCATCTAACAAAAACAAAACACATCACCATAAACATATAAATAAACATAAACGTAAACATCGACATCAACGTAAACATTAAAAATGTAGTATATATTTATATGTGTGTGTGTGTGTGTGTGCAATCAACACAAATAAAATCAAAGTGATGATACCATATGCCAAATATAATATATCTCCACTACAATAACTGCTATGATATATTTTATCCAGCTCTGCGAGAGGCATCGTCACTAGCTCTCCGACTAGAGCTAGAGGCATTGTCACCTCCACCAATAGAGCCATAGGAAGTATCACCACCTCTTCTAGTAGAGATAGAGGATTCAAAAGATACACCAATAGAGCCAAAGGTATCAATACCTAGTCTAGGTCAAAATAGATAATCTTGGCCTAGACAAGCATGGATAGCTCCATCAAGTTGAATCAAACAACCCCCTCTAAGAATTTCTGTAATAGATTCAACTAGAGAAGGAAATGGTGGATGGTTAGGATGATTAGTAGGATCGATATGCTGGTCTATTAGGAGTAGAGGAGTTGATGAGGTACGATTGGGAGGAATGTTGAGTAGGAGTAGATGTTATGATGAAGGAGATGATGGACATGGAGGAGGAATACATGGTGGAGGAGAAGGTGGTGGAGGCCAAGGATCAGGAGGTGCATGGGATGTGGAGGCTACATCACTAGTTGAAGTTGTTGATGGAGGAAGTGGACTAATAGGGTGAGGATCTTTGCCCTCATCAGGCGATGAACTACCATAAGGGATACCATCTAAAATATTGCAAGCATCAAGAATGTGCTACATCAAGATCCTCATATCATGAGGAATCATCCTCCACAACTCTGTGTGGTGAGGGTTCATCATAATGTACGTCACCAATACAAGATGAAACCATCAATTTGCTAACAACCTAGCTATAATATCTGCAATGTCCTATCGATACCTCTCATCTATCCTGCATTGAAGACAAGGTTTGGATAAAGGGGCTCCCCTGGATGATCATCTAGCTCCATCTCCTCCTCATCTTGAGCCAGAGGAGGCAACAAATCACCATCAAATGTTTTTGACATATGTAAAATATATAGTACACAATAATAATTAGACAATTTCATTAAACATGAATTTAATATAACAATTTAAAATTTATTAAGTATAAAAAGAATAAAATGAAACTAGGTTAATTCAAACATAATGCTAAGTTTACCTCTATCATCTACTTGCTCGTCTTGAGTGAATTAGATGTTGGGGCACCCTCTCCAATCCAAGACCACGTATAGATATGCAACCATGTCTAATCAAGGAGAGTCCTCACTTCCTAACATCTCAAGCACCTCTACGGCGATCCTAGCTGGAAAGTTCAATTGCCCCCACATGTGCATACACACATATTTCATCAACATAGTAGGGTGTTGGTCAAAATATGCGGCGGTGGAAAAAAATCTCTAAAAATAGAAAAAAAAACTCTAAATTGAAAGGGAATTTTCACTCCCCCCAATAGATGTACGCCATGGACTAAGATCATATCAAAACTGTCATAAAAAATAGTAGACCACCTAATGCATATAGGTTCCTACACTAAAGAGTCAACATAATATAATAGAGGGAAGCTAATGTGCTACCCATCACAGGTGAGATGCACGATGTTCGTGACCAACAAAGAGAGCCACCTCACATCCACTCTACCAAAAGCAATAATGGAAAGTTGCACATTGTTGACCTAAAATTGAGTAGGGTCGAAGATGTTTAGATCAATATATATCTGAACATAGACTAGCCGAGTTGATGCTATAGCTCTAGCTGGGACCTCAGGGAATTGAAGAAATTCCTCACCTCTCCTAGAGACCCCACTTGCTCCGAAAGTTAGATTAGTCAACTTTTGTTTCCTGCTACTTCCTAGCCTTGTGATTCTCACATCTCTATTTCACATATAACATCAATTATTCTCATCAAAATACATATAAAAGAATTATATGTAAAAAATAAAAAAATAAAAAATTTCAAAAAATTGACTCATTGTATGCCAATATAAAACAAATGCACCAATCATGGTGCACTTTTACCTTTTAAGAATCGTCTTCAGTTCACTAAAATAACACAACGTACTGCTAATATATTTCTATAAATTTCAAATTTTATTATCAATACAATGCGCTATAATAGACATGCACCGATGCATTTTCAAATTTGTGTTCATGATGAGGCTATGGAAAATCAGAGCACCAAACACTGGTGCACTGACGTGCACTAGGAGATCCGTTGAATTATGTTTTTTTAATGCTACAATAATTTTTTAATGTGTGCGAATCGGTGCTTCACTAACATGTAAGTGAACTGTAATCGATGCACTTACTTTATCTGGAAGCAACACAATTTATTTCATTTTATAATTGATAAGGAATGTGTCAATGGTGTTCCTACAAAACGTTAAAGAACCAAATATTGGTGCATTGACATGAAATATGAGCACCAATGAATTATGGTTTTTTAGTTCTTGGGAAAATTTTAAATTCTATTGGTTGGTGCATTTTTAGCTTGTCAATGCATTGTTTTATGTTCCTGGAAGGTTTTGTGTTAGGTTTTTGGGGATGAAAAAAGTGTCATACATTGCATTTGTGCGTGTGAGAAAAGAAGCAATGTCCTTTTTCGGGGGAATGCTTTGAGGCATTAGAATATGAAGGGGAGAAATTGTTGGAAAGGGTTTCTAACCCCACTAAGAATGAGTTTCTTAAGGAAACCATTGGGGAAAAATATTCTTCTAAATACATAATTAGGGAAGATCAAGATAGGAATGAAGTAGGAGAAACAACGTGCAACAACTGTAGTGAGTATTTTCGATCTTCAAAATTAATAGAGTCCATGCATGTGAAAAAAACTAGGCGATTCATCTGAGAATGTTGGGTTGATCTATGCACACTACTACAAGTTGTATAAGACCAATTAGTATTATGGAATTTGGAAGGTTTATAGGAGTTCCACGTTGAATGTAAAAAATTTAATGTTTGGGTTCATATAGATTGTGATTATTTGAACTTGTTGAATATTCATGTCCCAAATGCAGGTTAAAGAAACCGACCATGGGAATTATTTTAAAGGGGAAAAACAAGAAATATTTCATTGTTCCAAAGCACATTACTCTTCTTTGTAATGGAAAGGAAGGGGATTATGTGACTGACAACCACTTAATCCTTTGTAAATGCAGGGAATGTGGAAAAGGAAAATCAATGAGCTTGTTTAAATGGGATAGGAATGCAGGTTCTAGGGTGAACAAATGGAATCAACGTGTTGAAGTCATATTTTACAAACAAAATATCATAGGTTAGATCCACTAGGATTATGCACTTGGGGTTGTGGAATTCGATTCTTTACCCCAAAAGGGAATACACCATTTAGAACTAGGGACATAAATTAACAGGATGGTTATTATATAGTATATGAGCTAATCAAAGAATCTTGGCAAAAAAAAAGTGTGTATTATGTCTAAAATATGGGGATTGTCCTATTGAAAAAATATCATATGTAACAAATACCATATTCGAGTTCATAAAAAATGTTACTTTGAAGGTGAATCACAAGATGACTTATTTTGCATAGCTTGCTAAAGGGAAGAGATAGAGATTATGACACAAATTTCTTTCCTCTAGCCTCTAATGGCTGGACCCATGAAACCTACCACCACAGGTGAATTTTGGATGCATGTTATTTGTGTTTCTTTGACTAATGAAGTAAATTTTGTGAATGAAAATACGAAGGAACTTGTAGATGGCATATTGGAAATCAATCCCATCATGCAACAAATACCTGCAACATATGTTCCTCGTAGCCTTTATTATGCATTAAAGGGGTTAAAATATTGATCATGATTCCCCTCA
>LPNX010242691.1:0-12917 GCA_001517045.1 Pseudotsuga menziesii | reverse complement strand
TAGCTTTGTATTTCTTATTCACATAAGTTAATTTATTAGTGAAAAAAATTCATATATCATGCACCCAATATTCAATTGTGGTTGTGGGTTTCATGGATCCATTGATTATAAGGAAGAGACAATAACATTGTGGCCTAATATCTATCTCTTCCCTTTGGAAATCCATGGAAAAGAAATAGTAGAGTGATTCATACACACCATAACTTTTGTGATGAACTTTAATATTGAATCTATCGTAGATGATCAATTTTTTCAGTAGTCCAATCCTCATATTGAGGGAATATTGAACACCTTTTGTTGTCCAAGATTCTTTGATCAACTAACATGGTTCTAAAATCCATCCTGTTAATTTTCTCTCCAAAGGGGCGGGGAGTAAAGGCGATGTGCTCTGTGGTGGCATTGGCAACACACATACCAACTGCATTGATCTCGCCTCCATTATCACGATGCTGCTTCCTGCACCGTGCGCCAATAATCCCTTCCAACAGTAGTCTGAACACCCCCCATTCTCTCTGCTTGGAGGACCTGCTAGCATTCTCTTTGATCCCATAGCAATCCCTGTCCCCTTCTCCGTTAACATATCTAAATTTTATAGCTTCCATTCGAGACCGCAACCATTTCTCTATGATATAACAAGTTATTGATTATAAATAAAAAATAACTAAATCTAAAATCTTAAATTCCTGTAAAATATTGTGTAGCCAAGATATCTCGCCTGCCATTGAAATCCATTTAGCCTTGACGGTGGCAGCAAGCAAGCAAAAAAAAAAATTGTTGCAAAATGAAATCTATTTGGAGAGGCAACAAGTTTTGGTAATCCTTCCTTCAGTTTTGGGCTCTTGGAGGACTGGCACGTAAGCTTCATGCAGCATGAGCCTCATGTGATTGTCCACATGGCCTTCATGCAGGGATGGCTTGGTACAGGTGCTCGTAGTGATAGGTTAGGGTAAAGTTAGTGTCGAGAGCACTAAGGGAGAGCCAACCAACCATCCCACAACGTGTCCACTTGGTATCTTCTTGCTTAAACGTGTGCCCCACGTGGAAAAGAAAAAGAAATAATTTGGTGATAGTGACGCAAAGGAGAGATAAATGTCAGATGAAAATTAATTAGGCTGGAAAAGATTATATCTCTCTGCAAGCTAGACCTGCTCACAGTCTCATTTTTAGCGCCCCTAGATAAACCGTTGAACAAGTGCATGTATACTCAGAAGTCGCCACTATTTTACGAGGCATTATGGAGAGGCTTCTAATTGAAAGTTCACTCACAGGAAACGACTCGCTTTCAAAACAAAAAACAAATGACAACGCAACGTGAAGTTATGATTCGACTCGCTTTAAAAACAAATTAAAAATAACAACCCAACGTGAAGTTACGATTTTTATTGTTTTGGGTAAAGCAATGGAAAACAATTGAATTATTTAGACAAATAAAATATATTAGATACCATAATCTTATTTATGCCAAACGATACTTTAGAAAATAAATTATATTTGTTCGATAATTTTAAAAGTAACTGTCTGCTAGGTTATTCTCCACGACACTAGTTTGTAACAATAACGAAAGTAGTCCCTTATAGCTCTCCATGTTATGTTTGGGATGACACGGAAAATAGTTTAAACTTCATACCTAACACCTACACGGATAATTTGATCATCAGTGACATTCACTCTTTTCATCTTTCAAGATTGTTTGATTAAGTACATACACTTCGACAGTTTACATTCTTGAATCCTCTTGAAGGCAGTTCACTCATACATTCCTATAAAAACATACAGATATAATTCTAGTGAAATATATAACTGTGATGGTTATATTTACATATGACCTTTTAAAATTTGTCAAATATTTTTATGATACAAACTTAGCTCGGGAAATCAATGGAGAGATGAATCACTCTCATCTGTCTGTGTTCAATATTGATGAATGTCTGATGGGAAAGAGATACATTTCAGGATCAGAACGACGAGTTTCTTTATGGGATAAATAAATAAAATAATTATAATTCAATTAAAATTTCAGTCTCTGAAATTTTAATTGCAGATACACTCCCTTTAGTTTATATCATTCAAATCCCACATCATACATTTAGTTTCAAACCGGATATACTTTAGTACTATAATAAGGTTAATTCATCAAGATTATGGCATAATAATCTATGTATTATTAGTTTGTTGAATGAGAATTTAGTGTGAAAATTCTTTTTGATAAAATATATATATATATATATATATATATATATATATAAGTGAGCCTAATGGTTAAGAGCATGTGTTTCCTCTTAGGAGGTCACGGGTTCAAATCCAGAGGGGGGGTAGTGTATGTACACCTCTGTAAACTTTAGCAGTCAAATCGCTGCGTAGAGGGGGGTCCCTTGTCCCACAAACAAGGGGGTCTCATACACCAATTTGGTGTCTCGCTTGGTGGTGACCTTAAAAAATAGATTATATGCTTTAGCCAAATCATTAATGACAAAACAAAAAAGATATATAATAACAATATAACCTTCAACTTTTAGGAAATAAATATACTATGCAACTAGCAATATAATAATGAATTAATTATACTTAAAATCAAATAATTGTTTATACTTGTTATTATTGTATATAAAGTTTAAATTGAATAAAAATGCACCATCCATTTATTGATTAGTGCAGACAAGTATGGTTCAATCAACAGTCCGTAATATAGATATAAAATGTAGAATATCTATGGACATTATGTATGATAATAGGAATATTTGAGTATATATTTGGATATTATGTATGATAATTAATAAATAAGATATTGGAATTTTAATTTAATATATCACAGAATGGATTGAAATTTTAATTCAATACATCACCGAATGGATGAAATTGAATGGATTGAAATTTTAGTTGTAGTATGAGAATTGGAGTTGCATAAAAATATCTATGTATACAAATATTCTTAATTCATGAGAAATTAATAATTATTAACTTATCTTACATTTTACAAAGTGTGAGTATTACAAGGAAAGTGATTATGTAGATCTAGGGTCCACTCACTAAAATGTTTTAATTTAATTATTTGAAACAACTAAAATGTTTTTAAGTTGATTATTTGAAATTATCATAATGTTATTTACATTTAACTATTTAAATCTTTAGGACAAGATAATGAGGAGGCCTTCATGTTCATTAACTAAGTTGCTTATTTAGTATAAATTAAACTCTTTATAATTAAGATCATTAATATAATTAAAGATAATTGTTGATCGTTAAGTTTCTAGATAAATTAATAACATTAATTGAGATTTCTTAGGAAGTATAATCAATAAGTTAAATATTAATAAGAAGAGATTAATGTTAAGATAAGTTATGAGAGTAAAAATTTGTTACAATATCTAAATGGAAAGCATCGGGTAGATTAACCCCATTATTCGACTATTAAGAAAACTTAGTGAGGAGAAAACACTAAAGGAGATAAACATGTGTTTTGTGTTACTATGGCTAGTAGACATGTTTGATCACTTTTTACGAAGATTGTAATAGGATTCTATTTCTCCTATAATAACATCATTTCCAACTTAAATTATTATTAAATTGCCACCTAAAAATGGTTATAGACAAGAGAATCACAAAACCTTATGTTAAATAAATTGTTTATGACTTTAACGGGTGGAATGTCCATGAACTTGTGGAAGTGTCTTTCACATCACCAATGGAGAATTGAATCTCGAAATGAATTATAATACCATAGATAGGATTGGATAGAGGTGGGGATACAAGCTAGTAAACTATTCATACTTTAGTTGATAACATGTAATATGTATAAAGTGACGATGAGTGGTATGGTTGGTGTAAGTATACTGAAGATAAATATGAATATACAAATATTGGAGAAAGGATATAATGATGTATAGATGAGCCCATGGGGTTAGCATTGTTTACCATACCACGAAGCTAATAGGTTATGGTAGGGTGTAGGTTGTAACTTTATTTGGTGTGAAAGTAATAGTGGTAATCAATCTCGAATAAAGGTATAATGAGTGAACCTATACTCGCTAAGCATAAACAATATTATAAGTTAACACATTAAGATATTAGGAGGTAAGACCTAATAAATAGATGAGAAACAATAAACGTGAAAGACAAGGTTTAGAGAAGAGGTTTTATAAGAAATGCTATGTCTATATAAATAAAATATTTAGGGTTGCTAATATTGAGCGATAGGTGTGCTAATGTAATCTCGTAATTAAAAAAGGGATTGTAAATGTACTTGTACTCATGCAACATAAATAAATAAATAAATAGATCAAGAAGACTTAATATCTATTGATACCTATATATGGAGAGAGGGAGAGAGAGTGAGTTTAAGCAAGGATAAAGAAGATATAAAAGGTAATTGTATCAAGAAGAGTGCTACATTCAAGATTAGTATAAGAAAACCTATGGATGTAAAAAGGATAAAAGAATGGAGAGCAGAGTAATGGGTAAATAATATATATATATATATATATATATACTTATTAACTAAGTATGAAATGAATAGGGTGCAATATAATATATTTAGTGATTTAAACATTAAAAGTACTAAAGATACATTTTGATGCGTATTAAACGGAGTGGTGCAATATAATGCTTAGTTGTGTAATTAGTAAGTGACTAAGAGGTGTGAAACTGATGATGATATCAATGGGTAAATATACGTGATAACTAAAGTAGATTGAAAAAAATATGTTTTTTTTTATGACACATAATTACCATAAGAATGTTAGCGATAAACGACTGGTACAAAATGGCCAATTGTTTGAGGACTAATAATAGGAATTAGTATAGAAAGAGATGAACTTATAAATGGAAATTCAGACATTGTCGTAGAAAATGATATGACAAGCATGCAAACTAACGATTAAAATTCATATTATAGACGTGTGTCACGTTATTAAAACTACCAAGAAATAATTAGTGCAATTGTAAGTATTCTATGTATAATGCACCATTCATGGTGTAAGAGTTCTATTTAAGGAAAATTTATTGAGAAATGGGAAGTTGATTAATAAACAAAGTGGAATTCATGTTATTACAGACACTAGACCAGCCATAGTAGTAGGTGTCTCTTCCAAGTGGGACTACCATAACTAATGAATTCTAGTAGTAAGACACCTATATTAGGCATAATAATATATTCTTATAATCATGCATAACAATAACTTCAGGACGAAGTTTCCTGAAGGGTGAGTATATGTAATGCCCATATTTGACTAGACATATCGACATGTTGCATTTTATTTTCTTAGTAAATGTTGGACTCAGTTAAACTAAGTAAACCATATTTATGACATGATAGATGTCTAAGATGTTACTATGCTTATGTTGATACATTGATTATGATGTTATGATTATGTTGTGAGGTTACTATGTTATAGTTATCATGATATTCTCTTGTTCATAAAGACAGTGTATGTTTAATTGTCATCATTGATAAATGTAATATATATATGATGTGGTACATGGATATCGACCCATGATGTGATCAATTTAATGATTTATACAATGAAAGGAAATGTTGTTGATAATATGCACCCACTGATGATTGAACGGACATATTATTATGAATGTATGTTTTCAAAGTACTAATTTGCACAACACACATGCTATCTAATAAATGGATACTTTATATGAAGTGTGGTATAGTACCTATTTTTGTAGAAGAGCCTTGATCACCAAAATTGATGATACGATGACACAGACCAATAATCTCGATAGTAGCAAAGTATGTTTTTGATAGGGTATATAGACCCACGATGTTGAGAGGGATGGATGTGTTCCACCCTATGTTTTTATGATACTCAAGGTCATGGGAGGGTCGTGCTGAGACATGCTCCCCATGTTGTTGTGATGACAACAGTCGGATGCCAGCTAGGAGAGGCTAGGTCCATTGTTCAGTCGACGCTATTGCTCTTAGGTTCTGATGTGGTCAGGTCGGTGAAGCTGACATCCACTTCTACACTAGTAGAGGAAGGATAGGGAGGGTGCGGACGTAGGTTAGGATGGGAGGATGTTATAGCTAGTACTGTGTTGGGTCAGGGGGGATCTACGACACCAAGATTTGTAGTAGCAGATGTCTCTTCCTTGAAAATAATTGATTGAGTAATGAATTTGAAAATATAACGATGTTATAACTTAATTCATTAATAATTAATGATTGATGATGCTAAAATATTACATGTTTGTATGTTAATTCGGTTAGTTATTTGCGATTGTTATGTCTTGTATCCATGAATGTCCTATCTATGTGAATCATTATTATTTTGTTCTTATATATATAGGATATATGATGTTTTCTTATAGTACGTGTATGATCCATGCATGCACTCACCATGCATGCACACTTTACACACGTATACCAATATCGGCATACCAATACTTAACACGATCAATAATGGTATAGGTTTTCATAGGTAAATATGTTAATGAAATAATGAATGTTAAGTTAACATATTCATTAATGATAGGTGAACACTGTAATACGTAAGTGATCAAGTGTCGTAAATTAGAATAATCCTTAGAAAGTTGTCGTGCATAGACTTAAAACGTTGTTCATTTACATTAACAAATTTTCAAGGTTGTTTAAACCCCTAAAGGTGATTCGATTATGAATCTAGAGATAAAATGCTCATGACTATGATACTTATGATTAAAAACAAACAACTATAAAATGTCTTTAATTATAATTATAATAATAATAATAATTATTAATAGTGCCTCTTGTGGTAAACATAACCGATAGTTTAATTAGACAATTATTTCTATTATTATTATGATGATTATTAAGATCTTGTGTTAAACATAGTCAATTAATTAATTAAACAATTATTATTATTATTATTATTGTTATTATTACACTGTTGTGGTAAATGTAGTCAATTGTTCAATTAAACCCAAGTGGAAATAACTCGAGTAAAATAATTATTAATCAAATACACCAAATGATTCTGTGTAGGTTAAACATGTATATTGAACTATGGAATATGACCATCAAGATATGACATGATTGATTTTATAATAATACTTATTACTATGATTACTAACATCAAATTCTAGATCAAGTAAAACAACTAAGATACTCACCTGTACACAAGATAATTACTAAATTATTATTTTATTCAACATATTTGATTTGAATAGGACTAGCTATTAAACCACCATCCCGTGAGGGACCAATGGTGAACATTCCAAGAATTAATAATTGCTAGACAACCAACTTATTCAATTCAACTTAAAAAACCTTAACTATTCAGATGCTCGAGATAAGGACAATTAAATGAATAAATGTATATTCATAATTATAATAATTTACTAGCATCGAAAACTGAAAGAGGTAGGTGAATGAAGTGTTTTGGGGGAAAGGCGGTGGAGCAAGGTGGAAGAAAGTAGGAGGAAAATGAGTATTTAGGGGAGGTATCAAAGAGAAATGGGGGAGGATTTTTTTGGGGAAATTAGACTCTGCATTAGTGGAAAATGACAGAGGAAAAAATTGAGGAGGGGGATAACTCAAGGATGAGGATATCTGGAAATGATGGAGAAATGGGTGGAAATGAAGAAAGATATAGAATGGAAAGGAAGCTTCTCTCGGTATTATTGGTCTGTGGGCTCGGGGGCTTGGAAACCCATGGGTTTCCTAGGGCCAGCACATGATGAGAGCTGGTCGGCAGGGTGGCACATCATTTTGTTAATAAAGGCTTGGATGGAAAGATGGCAGGTGAAGGAGCCTACAAGGTCTACATCAAACTATTGGATCTACTACAACCGCTAGTTCTAGGTATTTAAATACTAAATTCATGCATAGTATTCTTGTCTAATTTACAAAAATTCATGAAGTTTATCAAAGGTGTACAGCTCATATTTCTACATTAATATGTTTATAGTTCATATTTTTACATTAATAGAACATACATGTATATAAACCTGTAATATGATTAAAATGTCTTGTTTTTATTAAAAACTAACTCAGAATGAGCTTAAGATAGAGAACATCACAGAGAAATGGACACATTGCTCTATCGATTAGGAAAAGCACTACACATATAATAAGATAGATTCATAACGACATATTTCCTCACATTTCCAATATGTTATTTTGTCTTAATTGATTGTTTACAATTAAACACAAGGGAAAGATAACCAACTATAACTATTGCAAGATTAATGAGAATATGAAATGTCTCTTTAATTGTTTACTCATGTAATCTAGCAATTTAATTGCATAGTGGTTTACTTGCATAGGAAATCTTACTAATGGGCCAATGAATTGAAACTATAAAACCAAATCCCTTTTATCATTACTTAATTTATCAACCCAGGAGTCCGTACAAACTTAAGATGTACCATGCACTATATATGCTGTTGCAAAGGAATAATTTGTCAAGTATTAAAAGTGAAATATTCTAACAACATAAAATAAATTTAATCTAATAAAAGAGGAATGGAATTTTATTCTAAACCAGAAATGAAATCTAATCTAATAGAGAAAAAATAAAATATAATTTAACAACTAATGATCTAAGGGTTGCAAGAAACATGGATTTTTATTATGCAGTCAATCACATATCCTTTGTCAGTAATTTTTAGAGACATGTTTTAATAATCTCTTTGCCCAGTTTTGAATAAACCTTTTGAAATGCTTCCTAATCTACCCTACCATCAATGCACCCATGCACAAAATGTTCCTTGCTTATTTTGGATAATAAAATATCATGTGAAAATAAATGAAATGAAAAGATATAAATACATCTAATATAAGAAAACAAGGAAATCTAATCCACTTCTAAAATCGTAAAGAGATCAAAACTGTGCAAAAACTGGAACTAAATCAGAAAACCAGAAACTACCTACAAAATGCAGAACTTCTACAATCTACTAAAGAAAACGTGGAAATCTCTAGTGTAATCCGAATTTAAAAATTATGAAATAAAATGCACGGATGAATTTTTTTTTTGTGAGGGTTCACAAAAAAACTATCTTGGCGCATTTAAACAATGTAAATGCATTGGTGAGGTTAATCACAAAAAAATTAGTAGTGTATAAAATCTCTAAAAAATACCGACGTGTATAACAATTAAAAAGCACTGATGCAATTAACTAACAAGAACATACTCGTAAATGTGATTGAGAAGTGGACATTTTATGTTTTTTAAATTTAACAATGCATTTAATTTACATTGGAGTATCGAGGGGATTTATATACATGCACTGGTGTGTATAATTAGTACAACTACACAGGTGTGACTTGTATCACCAAAAGCACTGAACATGATTCTTTGAACAATGACAACTAATATTGCAATGATATATATATATATATATATATATATATATATATATATATAATACCATTATTTAAAAAAAATGAAATATTTTTTTATAGGACTATTGATTTTTATTTAATTATTGCATTTGTTTGGATTATTTTTTTATATCTAGCATCTATTGTAATATTTAATCATCCATACATTTAATTACCAATGTACCATTTCACAATAACATTGGAGAATGCAATAAAATAAAAATATTTATTTTATTATATATCAATAGGAGGGCCTTTGTCATACAAAATAGGACAATAGTGAATGGCTGCATGAGAATTTGTGCACTGCATACACCAACATTGCAAATTTCCTTCATGGATAATGATTCCTATACATTGGAATCATCATCATGCATAACATATGCGCCATACCTTTCATCTTTTGCATTAACTTATTTTTAACTCACTCTGGAGTGAACTCGCCATCTAATTGAATGCATGACCACTTAGTTAGGATGTTAACTTAATTGTCGTAATGCATTAACTCAAGTGTCATCATGCAAACACTTTATTAACCAAAGTGTCATCTTTTGATTTGTTGACTGTATAACATCAAGAGTCATTCTCCGAACTTGTAAGTAATATCAAGTCGAACTTGTGAGTCATATCAAGTCCTATGTATCCTCACATGATTTAGGTGGTGATGTTGTATTGTAAATCTTATGAGTAATATCAAGCTGATTCTTGTGAATAAAATCAATACTAGACTTGTGAGTAATATCAAGTCAAGTATTCTCATAGAAGGTACCCTACGAGAATGGATCTCCAATTGTGGAGATGATCTTGTGTTGTATCAATATTGAAGTCTTGTGTTGTATCAAGACCGTGGAACTCCATTTGTTGAGGTGGTTTTACTATGTGATATATTGCTAGACATGGTCACTGAGTGCTATAAGTCTCCTTTAGAGCTTAGATACACCTAGAGTGAATTAATTTAGCATATGACTATATGGCCAGGGGTAATATATATGATCATCAGTATGTATGGAATAATTCCTCTAAGTATGATATGATAAGATGGATAAATAATACACATATGGACCATGAATTAATTATTTAATGATAATGAGATAAATCATAGAGAAAGAGAATTTGAATTTCCCATGCAAATGTTTGAGTGAACTTAGTTTATAAAGCTTTAGTAAAATATGAATGCCTCAATCAATGTCTTAGTAAAAGCATCAGTTGAACTATTAATGAATGTAAATAATTACATAAAAAAGATCTTAATGTTCATCAATCAATATGCATTGGTTAACTAAAGAGATCCATACAAAAGTTAATAATAGAAATTGCGCATGGATGGCACTAATATTGAAGAAATTATGACACTTAATTTAACATGTTAACTAATTGATAAGAAATCAATTAAATATGAGTTCAACTCACATTCAATTAACATTCATTTCAAGTCTGTTAACATTTAGTTCAAGTAAAGTTAACATTTAGCTCAAGTAAGTTAACGTTAAGTTCAAGTAAAGTTAACATTTTGTTCAAGTAAGTTAATATTTAGTTCAAGTTAGTTAACACTCAGTTCAAGTAAGTTAACATTCAGTTCAAGTAAGGGTGCATCCATGGAGGTGGGTTACAATTTTTGGAAACGAAATTTCGGAAAAAACACAAAAACGTACCTCGATCGAGGTTTTTTTAAACCCTCGATTGAGGTTTTATTAAACCCTCGATCAAGCTTTTGACAAACCCTCAATCGAGGTACAAGTGCTCGATCAAGGGATAAAAAAATGCTCGATCAAGGGTTAAAAGAATCTCGATTGAGCATCTTTAATAGTTTTTACTATAAATAGGCAACAAACCTTTGATATAATTCAATGCATTTGTTGGATAGAAAAGGGTCATTTATATTCATTTGTAGATATGGGTCTTGGAGTAACTTGAGTTATATATATGATTGATCATCTATTAATCCAACATCTATAACTCCAATTACTCTACGACTAATATCTACACATAAAATTACTTGTTTCTTCTTCAAGGTATGTACTATTACCCACAAGTATTATTTTTCTAGTCGAAATTATGTTTTATTAAATTTTATTATCATATAATTCTATGTTTTATTTTAATTGAATTCGAAGACCTTGTTCCCATGAACAATACAAGATTTAAAAATCTCAATTGAGCTTTTCATTTAATGAAGTCTTCCAAAAGATGCTTGGACACCTTTATTTTGAATCCCCATTTGAATTCATGTCATTGAACATTTTCAATTCTCGTCGAAATGATAATTAGTATCATGTTTAGTATCATGTTTATTTTTTTAAAATTAAAAATGATATATGAAGGAGCAAAGTAATTTTAGTATTTAAAACCTTTCACTACATTTTTGTAGTACATTGTATACACATTAGATATATTGCTGATAGGAATCAAATGACGTTGAAATTCCTTTCCAACCATTGATGACACAAACAATCTAGATGTTGAATTCTAATGAAAACACATCATGATACTACTTGAATATAAGCATAAAAAAAAATTAAATGCATGTAGTTCACAGACTCTAAAATTATTGTTAAAGCCCCAAAATGAATCCCTGGTTTCACCGGTTTCACAACTATTGGTTAAAGTTTTGAGTTATCATGCTAGGATGCATTGAAGGGTTTATTGTATCTACGCCATAGTATTCTTCCTCATTATCATGCCTTTTGGTAAGACAATAAAAAGGGTAGTGGCCTACATCGACATGAAAAATGGTTTCAACATAGAGGTATACGCATTAGATGTTTTCATTAAATAAATTAAATTACTACCTGCGATTGTCGATTCATTCAATCGTGGACTGATACAAAACAAAACAAATTTTAGAGCCATGAGCCCTTAATTACTCACACTTAGAACTTTCCCAAATCTAGCCATTAATAAACTCCGTTTGGTATTTTGGTTCAGTTTTCTTTTTCGAGTGTTTAATGGTAGCTCGATTGATGTTTTAACAGAAGATCGACTGAGGGTTTAGCAAACCTCTGATTGAGGGTTTGATAAATTCTCGATAGATCTTCTGTTAAAACCTTTATCGAGGAATTTAAATGCCTCGATTGAGCTCCAGACCTCAATCGAGGGCCTAAAAAACATAGAATTAGCCCTCTTACAGGAAAATCAATATTTCTCTGCATCTTCTAGGCGTGTAAACCCTGCCATTCATGGAACACAACTGAGTGGAGTTCATACCGATAGATTCATCACTGATTCCTCTATCCATTGAAGTATCATGCATTCATTTTGGCATTCATATGGTTTTTTTTTAATTAGTTCTAAAACTTACACTTAGAAAACCATACAACAACTTCGAAACAACTCAAAGAAAAATATGCAAGGTAAAATATACACATCCAAAATTTCTTAAAAATGCACAGCACACACATCGACGTGTCCTCTTCAAAAGGGTATCTTTGGTTTTTCAATTTTTCAAAACAGTGAAAAAAATCTAGGATGGACATACATGTGTATAAAATGATGCTGAAAACAGACATGGTCACTTTTGAAAAATAATAAATAATTGTATATTGCGAAATAAATTAACAAAAATATATGCAGACCTCACTGCATTTTGTGTAGATCATGCTCATATATA
>LPNX010242669.1:710389-767888 GCA_001517045.1 Pseudotsuga menziesii | reverse complement strand
TCCATATTCAGTCTCCATTGTTGATAATTTGCATGATCAATTGTTAATTGCTGTGAGTGAAATTAATCTACTGCAGGCCTGAATTTCTACACCTAATACATAAGTCGTCAAATAGAATCGATGGCATAGCGACTCCTTTTGAACCGTTAGGAAGCTGATTAAACCTAGGGTCCATATTCATTTCCTGTCACTACAATAGGTCATCATTTCTCCACCATGTTACTCTTATTGGATTAGGGGGAACACCCCTCATTTTGGTTCTTTGAACCATCACCGTTGAATCCATCTTCGACATCACTCACGACCTTCAAAGCCACATATGGGATTTGAGTCCGATTCATATTCCTACCAATCTAAACCCACTTTTTCACTGCCCCCTTTAGCCCCATGGATGGTGTGCATCCAGATCCATTCCACCGAGGGATAGTTGGAGGCCATCCTAAAGGCTCAATAGTTCTACTTGATCTATGCCCAGTTCGGTTATTTATATACCGTCGTACCCGATGCTCCCCTAGCTGGCACCTCTCACTATGATACGCTGGGGGAATCCCATGCTACTGATGGAGTCATCGGCTCTTTCACCTAGCACCCTCAATTCTATGTGGCCTCTCCCATGATGCCACCCCACCCTGGTAACATCCATGCCAATGTTTCCTAGTCAAGTTACGCCCCCATTTACTCATGTATGATGGCTCAGTCCATAGCCACCCTTCCTACACACCTACCACACCAACTCATCACATTCATGGACTGACTTGTTCGACACATTCATGTTCTGGACAAACGACCGAATTTGCAGCCCCTCCAGTTCCTCCATTCTATTATGCACCGCCTATGCAACCCACTCCGACTCCATCCTTGACTCTTCTAGTTTCTACGGGATAGGTTTATGCTCAGTAAAACCTTCCTAACCAACTCACCCCCAATAACCAACAAGGGAAGGGAAATAATAAGAGAGGTAGAAACCAAGGAAATAATCATCCCCAAGGAGGAAGCCAACATGCCAACCCTACAAACAATAATGGTGTAGACCCTCCTGCAAAGTATCCCCGGTGTCCCAAATGACCTTGGAATAACCCACAATTGCAGACTAATCATCCATGTGTTATCTGTAATACCTATGGTCATTACACTCATTTGTGTCCCCACATGGCTCACACCCAACAACTTCTCCTGAATGACAATCAACGTGATCCGAACGTGGCTGCTCCATCTTAGCCAAACCCTGCACCACCAGGTCCTCCTCCTATGGTGCTCCAAAACTCCCTACCACCTCAAGGGATGGTTGCAACCCAACCCTAGGCCCCACTTTATCTTGTAGCTCCTACTGCGACCCCACCTGTCGAGGCTGGTGTCCATCACCTCATGATGTTGTCATCCAAATTCAACCTCAAAACTTGATGCAACCAGTATGGTTCCACCATAGAAATTTTTGATCTATCAATGAAGTCTACCTATACCACTTTTGATATTTCTCTGCACTTACCAAGATCCCCCACCGATGGGGTAGCTAGAGTCCCACAGTTTCCTATGCATCCTGTCGCAAACTTATGCTACTGCCAGAGCTTTCCTCAACTATAGCATAGTTGATGACTTGGCCCAATATCCTACAACCATGTCCAATTTGGAAGTTCTTAAAACTTTCCCATCACAGCGTAAAGCATTGTTGTCCACCTAAGGTGTCGTAGATCCCTCTAACTCTAGGTTGATCACCTTTGACCTGGATCAAGGACAACCCAAGGTGTCGTCTACCGTCGCCTTCCAGGTTCCAGTCTCAATTTACAATTTGGTAATACATCGATGAATTGTTGATGAGGGGGAATCCACCTGCATCATATCAACCTTTGTTTAAAAGAAACTTGGGTCCCCTACCCTCCAACCTTCCACCACTACTCTTCGTGCCTATGATGGTCTCTCTACTAAACCACAAGGGATTATCATGAACATTCCTATTGAGTTAGTTGGGAAAACGGTGTTGATTGACATTAAGGTTGTCAATGCCCAACTTGATTACAACCTCCTCCTAGGAAATAAATACATGTATTCCATGCGAGCCATGGCCTCAACCGTATTTCTACTACTAATGTTCCCTCATGATGGGAAGATCGTGACTATCGACCAGTTGAAATACTATGATCCTAAGGGGCTGGCCATGTCAAAACACATCCTTTCGACTATCATCTCCACCATCGATAGTGTGTCCATTCCTTATTTATATTCTATTTGCTCGGGCCTGTTCTCCAACACTCCTATGATAGACACCTTCTTGTCCTTACCACCTCCACCTATGCCAAATGATGTATCGGATTTGTGTACTATAACATCTGGTACCATCCCAACCATATCGCAACCTCAGCCGTAACCAAAACCAATGTCACCTGGGTATTATTGGGGTTCATTCCCTATCCACATGATTCCCTTCTTTTTTCCACCATCTGACATCGTGAGAAATCCTGTCATGGCTACTCTCAACTTACCTAATTTCACATTGGGAATTCCTGTGTGGTACCTCCATCCACCCACTCAACCCCCAGTTCCCCAAGTTGGGATGACTCCTGTCCAACCCATTAAGACATTGTCACAACTACCTCCTTGTCCATCAAAGATTAATCCTATCTCCACGCCTTCCCCTCCTCCTCCAAAGAAGGTTGGGGGAAATGCCACCAAAGCAACGACTAAACATTGTTGGACTCCCCATTGCACATTGTGCGATATCCAAGGTCATGCGACACAAAATTGTCTAGATATTCCTATCCTTTGCACCCACATGGACACTATGGATACATATGATGGCACTCCAGTAGTCACTGCCCTATATCCACCAACTATCAAGAATAAGTCATTGTGAACCAACCATCCTTGTGCAGATTTTGTCTTGTATGGTCATTACTATCACCATTGTCCAGACTTTCCTGAGTATCAGTCATCCCTTCGTGACCTTCGAAAAAACTCTCGTGAGTCTGACATCACCATCCTTGAGGAAATCCACCCTCCAGCTTCTTCCTCGGGCACAACCAACACCATATACATGATCTCCAGTTCCTCTAGTCCTTCTGTCTCCTCAATTGTAGAGGATCCCTCCGATCTATCCACATGTTGTTTCAACAATGATGAGTAGATTCGTAAATCTCTTTCGACTCCTGAGTACCCACAGGATGATATGCACCATCTCTCATTATTTATTCCTTATGAACCACTCTCATCATTGGATTAGTACTCAATTGAAGCCAAACACTTCATCCACAGAAAAGTATACTGGTTCAAGAACCCCATTCCAGCACCTGATGCCTTTAAAGAGGGAAACATGGCTAACATTTTTCCAACTATCAAGGTCAACATATAGACCAATCCTGAGTTAGTTGAAGATATTACACTTGGAGCATCTTGCTCCCCTGAAGATGTTGCTTCATATAAGGAACTTTTTCAAGAGTTTCATGATATCTTTGCTTGGTCATATACTGAGATTCCTGGGGTTGATCCATCAATTTTCGAACATCATATCAACACATGGCCTAATGTGGCACCTGTTTGATGAAAACAAAGACCCATTCACCCCTAAAAGGCTCATGCTGTCAAATTAGAGATCGAGAAACTGCCTAAAGCCAATTTCATATACCCCATCGTGTATACCACTTGGGTCTTTAATCTTGTTCCCGTAAAAAAATAAGGTACCATTCACGTCTGTACTGAATTCTGTGACTTGAACTTGGCATGTCACAAAGTAAACTTATTCACTCCATTCATTGACATGATCATTGATGCCTGTGATGGCCATGAAATCTTTTCTTTCATGGATGGTTTTTTTGGTTATAACCAAATTTGAATTTGGAAAGAGGACCAGTATAATACTGCTTTCACAACCCCCTAGGGCACATTTGCATATCAGGTTATGTCATTTGGACTTAAAAATGTTGGAGCCACTTTTCAGCAGGCCATGAATTTCTACTTCCATGACCTCACCACTCACTCTCAGAAGTGTTCATAGCACCTGGAATAATTACGTCAGGTCTTCTTACGATGTACCAAATACAACGTTCGCTTGAACCCCCTCAAGTGTGTTTTGTGTTCCTACCAGGCGTTTACTCAGATTCATCACATCTCATAGAGGGATTGCGGTTGATCCTTTAAATGTTTAAGCCATTATGAATCTTCAACCCCTACGTACTTTGCACCAATTGTAGAGTCTCCACGACAAGGCCAATTTCCTTCACTGGAGGTTCTATGCCTAACATCACCATGAGTACACTTGGGTCATAGTTTTTCTTTTTTTATTTGCATCATTTTTACCATGAGTTAGTGACCCCCTCTAGTATTTTATCCACTTCTAGTCGCAGTGAGTCCATTGTAGAACTTTTTCGCATTAGTTGCACATGAGCGGGTGGATCTAACACATCCTCCCCACCCCTGTGTCATTGGTACCCCACTGGAGGGTGCAGTACCACGTATGCACATGCACATAGTACGTTGCACGTATGATCTAGCTACCACTATTATAGCATATAATCAGGTCCCAAGACCTTCCCTAGAGGTCGAGGCCTCTTCGTGTCTCCTCGGTATTCCATTCCCATGAATGGATAATCCTCTACAAGGATAGGAAGCTGCCACCATTGTGCAAAAATATCCTCGGTCGAGAAATGACCTTCTAGACTACCTCCCTCCCTACTGATTCTTCGATCCATTTACTGGAGTCACATCAATTTACGTGCCACCATGTGAATCACACCTTATACGTTGAGCTAAATCCATACCCATAGGCCTCCATTTGATCTAGTTTTTCCCCGTGCACCACTCCACCAAGGGTAGCATTACTAGCTTCTAGACAGAGTCATATGGAGTTTGTTTGAGACGTCGTTCACACCACCAGGTTCTTTTTTCCATCCTCTGTAGTTTTAAGAGACCCTCATCTCATGCTCTCACTATGATTTTCTGGTCCATTTACCAGAAGTAACCCTAATTTGCGTGTTGTCACATGAATCTCCCCTTGTATATATTGGCATGTCCCTGAGCCATCCGCTCCATCCATACTGTATAGTTGGCCATATTTACCGTCATCCATCATCCTGCAAGGGGGCCCCATTAGTGTTCTACATTTATTCCTTCCAACCATGTCCACAACATAACCTCCTTCCATATATCGAAAACTTCCCCCTTTCTTGATTACCCATTATGGAGTTTCTATTAAGCTCTTTTTTGAATCCTAAAAGAATCAAAAGATTACCAAGAACGCTTGCTTCCTTTCATTCTTGTTAAAGTATTTTAAAGGGCATCTATGTAGCCTCGTTTATCTCCTTTTTCATACTATGTAGAATATCATAAGAAAAGGACCACCTTGGCACACTCAAGCCAAGAATGTTTCTATTTGCATCCTTTTATGCTTTATAGGACATTGGGACTTACATTATGAACAAATCTCATTAAGAGTTGTCTTTAAGCTCTTTTCCATCCCTCTCATCAAGAATAGATTGCTGAGCAAACTTGGTTTCGTTCATGCTCATAAAAGTATTTGAACAACCATCCAATCAGTATAGGTTTAACCTTTTTCGAATTGATTGGACTACCAATGGTAAAGAATTATTCCTTCCCCAATAGTTGGAAGAGCTCTCCTTTGTACACTTTTATCCCTTTTTGGGCTCAGGAGACTACATACAAAAAAGATACCACACTGGTGTCTTCTTCCTGTTTTCAGACTCTCTAAAAATGAAAACATCATCGAGCACTGAGTTTTTTGGGCTCGCTAAAAATCAACGAGAACATGTCATAACAGTGTCTTTAGGTGCCACTACATATGATATTACAGTATGGCAGCTTCCCCCAATTGGGTCTCCTTTTTTCAAATTATTATGCGACGAGTCTTCCTTGGATCCCCTAGATATCACTAGTCCATCTACTTCCCTCAGTATTTCCCGTCTATAGTTATTTTCTCAGTATTACAACTATGATCCCTCTCCCATGAGTTAGTTTCATTCGCTTCCAGGTCTGCCTTGCCATCATACTTAGAACAAAGGAATTTTGAGTCCCCTGTACTCCCCTACCCCTGTTCCCCCATTTAGTGTGTCAGCCCCCATATTGGTCCACATCTTTGGTTATCCCCCTCATGCTATTAGTCAAGGACACATCATTTACTTGATTATTTCCTGGTCTCCCTTTGCCGACATCAACACATATATTCCATAGGATAGACCTAGAGGCTCCAGTATCCTGGTTTCATCCACCTCATTGATGAGTTCCTTGGACCACTTGAGATGATTCATTAGTGCCTCTCGGGATGGTTGTGTCTCATGTTCTCGACTTCAGCTACATCATTGAAACCATTTGGATTTGTACAGTGTATTGGTCCATTCAGTATTTGGTAGAAGACCCCAGTTGTCACCTAACTCTAGCACATTGGTGAGTCTACTCATTAGAGGAAATTTGGGGTCTAAAATGGGCCTTATTAAAAAACGTGCCAAAATAATTTTTTGTGAGTTGGAATTCAAGAACCAATAGAATTTGAATAAAATAAGTCAACCATAATGGTTGAATTGACATATTTGTCATTAAAAAGAACTACTTTTTTTGTTTGTATTTTCGACATATCTCATTGTGTTTTTACTCAGATTTCGATCGAGAGAGCTCGTTGGATGCGGAATAAAATTCCGCATTCAACGAGCTCTCCCGATCGAAATTTGAGTAAAAACACAGGGAGATATGTCAAAAATACGAACACAAAAAGTAGTTTTTTTCTTTCTTCCTCCAAAATTAATCAATATTATTTTATTATTTTAACTATTATTTTATTATTTTCCTTAGGAGGCCCATTTTAGACCCCAAAATTCCTCTAATGAAGGGACCCACACAGTTTCATGTCCCTTGTGATTTCCAGGCTACGTTGGCGACAGTGTTCAGAAGCCCCCAATGTTGTGCTTCCATGTATCTCTAGTACTTGATGTTGCATATTGTACCACAGAGATTCTGACTCTTAGTCATTGAGTTCATATATATGTACACCTCCAAATTCCATAGAGCATCAATTGTGATGATATTGCAATCCATGAGAATGCCATTGTTCCTATGTATCATTTCTTTAGATCAACATTCTATCCAACCTCCTATTGAGGCCACCATTATGTATCATCATTTGTATATGTATTGATCAAATCCCATTTTTTTTATCCTTGATCCCATTAATTATTATTTTGACATTGTTACGAGCATGGGGGTTCCCTCCTTGTCTATAAACATGTCACACATTATATGTATCTCATCCATTTTTTAGGAACGATTAATAAAAAACAAAAATCCATTGTGGTTTGAATGAGGAAGCTCCACTTCTTCACAAGTATATCAAGCATCTCCACTATTCCCATGATCCTATGATGTTCGTTGGCCATATGATGAGCTCCTTCCCTCACACATCAGGGGGCAATCTGTTAACACAAAAAAAATGTTCACCTAGATCTACATGGTCTAAACCATATACATACATCATATTCTTACCATATTTCCCTTAATTTTGACATTCACAATTGTATTTCCACAAAAAATGGTCCAAAACATTATTAATTACTATGGTTTACCCTCACTCTCTCCAAAAAAGGGTCAAAAACCCTAAAAAAGGGTTCAAAAACCATAAAACAAGTGCAAAAAACTTTAAAAAGAAAAAGGACCAGAAAACCATAGGAAAATTCCATGGGTTAGAAAATACCATGGGTAACCACATTGGGTCAAAAAACCCTAGAAGCATTCTATAAATACATTGTGAAGGGCTCTCCCAAAATATCTTTTTTCTCATTTTTCATTTTTGTGAGTACGCTAGGACACCCTTGCTCCCAGGTATTCAAACATCCTTTTTCCATCATACCGTAGCCATACCATTCCCACATTGTACGTTGAGACATTCTCCATACCCACCTGGAGACCATTGGAGAACCAAACCGTGGAGAGGTGAACCAATTCCGAGGACGACCACGGTGGCCCACTTTACAAGAAAGGAGGTATACTTTTGTTTCTTTGTATTTGTTTAGTTTAGCCATTGTATATTCAAAAAAAGTTAAAAATATTTTCTTTTTGTTACTAATATAGTTTTATGTTTTATTTTTCCATGAACTCTTCCTTACAATCACATTGGTCTAAGGCTGGTGATTTTGCATGTAATAGGGGAGAAATCCCCATTACAGACATGACGATGTCAAACTTGCGTTTCTTCCTGAGTGTGGCACAGTGCACAGAGGTGTGGGTATGTTGTTGCTCTGGGTCAACATTTCCTTAGGATCGGGCATAGCCTGGTCATCTCCTTCGTCACTTTATGGTCACTTTGTTCCTTGTGGTCTTCCTTCGCAACCTTGCATCTCGGTCATGGCAAGACGCTCTTTTGTCCTCTGCCTCATCTCTTGCTGAAACCTTTCTCCTCCTCTTGTAATACAACTTCCTTCCTCATTTTCCCTCACAGTACCTTCATAACTTCTATCCATCCACTGCGTATCATTCCATCCAACCATCATCTTCACGATACCCGTAGCCTCCACACACCAGAGTTCTACTTGGCGGAGTTCATCTTCAATATGTCTTTTTTGCAGATGAGTATCTTAATAGACAATTGCAAAGATAACAGGAACCTACCTCTTGGTCCACTGGAGAACTCCCTTTCTTCTTCGCTATAAGATTTGAATGTGTTGATCGTGAGCTCAGTGATATATCCCTCTAAGATACTGTCAAGCTAGACTTCAATAGCCCTTGATGCTTTGTTGTCTACCTCCTGCAACTGTTGGGTCAATTCCAGAGTCCAACCAGTTGATTCACCTCCTTGGAAGTTTTTATTCTGATATGTTAATCGTGTAAACCACTCGTACAAGATGATCTGAAACTCAGAGAAAAATTACTCATGTGGACCGTCGTGCATATACTCTGACAACCATTTATCCGTCATCAATCCATAGTTCTGATTCTCTTTCTCAGCAAAATCTTGTGTATTTTAGTCAAATTAATATTGTATTTCTAGTCTCCTTGGATTCCACACCATGTCCTCCCCCCTTTTTGTGGAAATTGAACCCAAGATATAGAACAATTACACTCACAAAATTGCTAATCAAACATGCAAAATTAACACCAAAGGAGACTGAAATTGGAGCATAACACTAATCTGTATTGAGTAAGTGTAAAATAGACAACCTTATAAAGTAATAGGCTTCTGTAATATATAATTACATGAGATATTTGAATGCATAAAGATGCCATTCAAAATAGTCAAAAAACCAGCTTACCAAAACTAGTCAAATCCCCCATAGGTGCATAAACCAGTTTCCAAATCTAGGCAGCTCATGAATTGGATAATTCAAGTGGGAAATATAAATAGGGATAGAAAGAAAACTCATACATTCTTTTATTTGGAGAAAAGGAGGGAGGATGATGTGGGCAAAAAACAAGGCAGTTACCACTAGTCTAGCTTTCTCTTTGCCTTAAATCAGAAATAGAACAAGGCAGCTTTACAGAAAAAGTAGATATCCACTTTGGAGAATCTGGAATAAATCATACATGCTAAAATGGGTTTCTAGGATGTTTCCCAAGTGCTCCATGACTCATTTTTAGCATGTGTTGACTTCTAGGACATGTAGAAGGAAACTAGCATAGAGTGGAATCTAGGAAACTAGGTAATAAGACAAAAATGATTAAATTAATGTCTAAGATAGGAAACTATGGGTTGATTATTATAACACTCTTCGCACTATGGTACCATAAAAATAAACATTTTTTGGCACAAAACCAGTCGACAGGGGTTTGCTCTCTATCGACACCCAAACCACTGTGATCTCCATGAGAACCATCCTAGAGAGGTTTTACCCTGTTCGAAAACACCTGTAGAGCAGATAAAATCTCATTCGAGATGTTTGAGGTTGAGATGACAGAACCAAGTTTCCATAGTATGAAGGAAGACCATGTGTCTACTTATTAACTTAGCGCAATAGTATTCAACATATCTAATCATTCAAGTTATGCATTAACAAAATCATGTCATCATTCAATAGATCACATTAACATAATTGAATCCCAACAAAACATTGATGTGCAAACAAATCTAGCAATATATCATCATTTAAAGGAGAGAAACATCATATCATTCATAGATCCATATCGCAGATATGCATTGCATTCACATTTGGATCGCAGAAGACGGGAAAACAGGAAAATAGAAAAAGACACAATGATTCTTCTCAATCTCCGTCATGCCATATTAACCTTCGCAACAAAACATAGATTCTCCAAAGCAGTTCTTTGGATCACATACACATATCAACATTCATAGTATTCAATCTCTGAATATTGAATTATACATGCATTTTGATGCACTGAAGCATCATATTGGAAATCAACCAAAGATTGCTGCAGAAATTGTCCAGCAGTACATAAATGTGATAAATTTACTGTAGAGGATTACCATATGTATCTACGACCATTGCGAGACCCCCAACATCAATGGTTAATGTAAGACCCTAATTTTTAAGCCATGAACTTATGATCATTCATATGACGTATGTTCTTTTGCATTATGGCCTTATGATATTTTATGTAACTATAGACTTATGTTCCTTTGCATGTTAGTGTGATTAATCACTTGTGATCCTTGTTTGATAATGTGAAATATGAACTTTGGAATTAATATTAATCTTATTCATTGTTATTGTTGTTATCATTACTAGTTTTTTCTATCAAATAAACAACTGACTCAGCAAAGGAAACTAAAAGAGTATGGGAGACCATGGATTCCACAAGTGAGGGAAAATGGGGACATCTCTAGTACCTTACAACTTATTGTTGGCTTGAATTTGTCCATCCTAGTTCATAAATTGCACCTTGGTGACATTAACAATGATGGTCACCCAAACCTTTTACAACAGACCTTATTCTTGATCATTATAGACTATGGAGCTATTATTGCATTATGTGCATGCCTTATTGGGCCCCTCTTTCCTAGAGAACCCTCCTTTGGAGGATACTCCCTCACATTTATGTATTTTTGGTCATTTATGAGCCCTTTTCCTAGTTTTAGTGGTTGTAAGCTATTTTCTATCTTACACTCTTACACAATGCATTGATGATCCTATTTTTGTGATTCCAAGGTATTTATGAGTCTATTGGATCCCTTCTCTCACCTATTTTACCCTCCTTCATGTTTTGTAACCTCCCTTATGCATTAGTGTGCCTCCTTATTCTTGTCATGGATCCACTCCTTGGATTTTGGTAACTCCTCCTCATGGTGCAATTCAAGAAATAGAATCTCCTAACTAATCCACCATGATAATAATTTGAGTTAATAATCCATGATGAAGCTTAAACCTTACCTCTCTCAAATTCGAGTTGATCCCCTTGGGTTAGAGTTGGCCTCCTTATGCTATAAGTTCATATTCCCTCACTGCTATCCTACTACATTAGGAATGTTTATATTATTGAGAGTTTTTTAAGGCTTAGAGTGAGTATAGTTGTTTCCCTTTTCTTCCATTATGTCACTCTACTAGTCTAGGTTCTCGCATAGGAATTCAGAAAATGGGAATGGCGAGCTAGGTCACATCGCATAGTCACTAGAGATGGACATGAAGGTAGTAGTGGGGAGCATTGTGGCTCTTGAAAGAGGTAGTTTCAAGACTAGTGAGACTAAGTGAGAATCAACCTTTGGATCCATGGTCTTAGCTTGGGGGTGACCTATTCAAGCGAGGCAGGCTTGACGATCTCTACGACTAGGAGGAAATTTGTCTTGCTACAACCAGTTACCCATATTTTGAGATAAATATTTCTCTTGTATTATGTTTTCATTAAATTATTTTATTTTCTATATGTGCAATGGTGTTTGATTGGTTGTTTGATTGTTCATGTATTGAATGTCAGGGTATTCATGTATGAAGGATGAATCTCATATAATATGAAATTGAGTTTCTATGCTTGTTACCTTATTTCTATTCTTCTTCTTCTTAATCAGAAATTGTAATTTTGGCTCTATTGTATTGAGAGGGCCGCAACCATATGATTTGGTTCTCCCATATATTCTCATTTATGTGTTGTGATTTCAGTGAAAAATACCTTTCATTTCATTGAAAAATATTTTCGGATGAACAAGACATGTTTGTTTTGGTCCGACACTTTTCTAGTGCCAAGATGAGCGCACCTATCATTTGATTGTAAATATTTTGTTTACAAGTTTGTTCTTATTTGCATATATGAGGATGAGTGATGTATTCTATATGTAAAAGTAATTGATGGCTGGAGGGTGGAAGCCATATTATCTAATTTTTATTAGTGAGAGATGATTGTAGGAACAATCATTGGGAGCTGATTTTGAAGGTTGTAGTTGCAGTCAGTGGTCCTTGTTTGCTATGGTTTAAGTGTGGATGTATATTGAATCCTATGGATGTTCCATGATATATGGTTTTCCTTACTTTTTATCCTCACTAACAACACACACATAATAACACCTAAAAAATAGATTAATTTCCAAATAATCAATGACATCAATACTTGATTATTTATTAACTATGTCATCAAACAAACCAAAAGTACATAAATTAGTTATTCACACTAAATATGATGTTTATCATGTATTATTCATGTTATTGTTTCAATTACAAACCTTAGCTCGCACTATGGAAATTATTAATTGAGTGTCATAATTAAATAATTGAGTGTTGCAACTTTAGTTATAATTCAATCTCTAGACTTAAAAGTTTTAATTATTTGGGTGAATGGTTAGTCAGATTAATACTAATTTATCTATATTCATTGTGCTTAAACTTAATTTATTCTTAATTTTATCACCTTTTTCCTTATCTCAAGGGTTGGGGACATTACAAGTTAACCGATGTATTTTGGTTAGCCGAGGAGGAACTTGATATGATAATTCAGTATTGGCCTCAACGATGGAAGCAACATGTTGCAGATGACCTATTATCTAACAAATCCGACCTGTGACGGGAGGGAATGTCAAGGAATCAAGAAGGGACCCCCAAGATGAAGAAAACCCACCCATCTTACCTCGCAATAGTAATCAAGAATCAAGTGCAATGCCGACGGACCCAAAATTAGGGGAAAAGAGGAAAGTTGCTAAAGAGAGAAAAAAGAGTCACAAAAATAAAAAGGTTGTCAAAGATCCCCCTGGTGGACTTACTAATGATTACTATTACATACTAGTTGACAGAATGGTAGAGGTTGCCGATGAAACATGTCATAAGATTGATATTCGACACACAGGATTGATTAGGAGCATTACCAATTTAAATCAGACTCTTTGCGTTGTGGTAAAGTAATGATAGTGGTCAGTTAGGGTCAGTTGCAATCACAGTTAGAAGACAAGGGTCCTTTTGAGAATCAACCAACTTAAGTACAACCAACTCGACAACATTGTAAGGTTCAAGTGTTTCCTAAAGCACTGGACTTGGGCACACCAAAATATGATAGCATCATTTAGGACATTAGTTATGTCGATGTAGATATCTCTATGTTTCCCATGTTTTTACTATATAATATACAACAGGATGCATTCGACAAAATTAAGGCAAGGGAACATATGGTGTATGAACCCTTGAAGCAGTCGAAGACTGTTTTATCTTCACTCCGGAATCAGTTGGAGGAAATAGAGCATTAGACACAAAGGTGGGAGCAGGATAGGTAGAGACTCGAGCAAGATGCCGTGTTTTCCTACCATGAAATTCTAGAGGTTGGAGTTATACCCAACATGCTCCTTGAGTCTTGGTTCATTAGGCTAGAAGAAGTGGAAATTGACTTCTGCTAGAGAATTGCAGAACTAGAGGCCAAGCTTATTTCTAGAACACCCCCTGAAGTATTGAAATAATGACGAAAGGTAGTTGATGAAGATGTGCAACAAATTCAGAAGGATGAATAACTCTGTTCTAAGGCATATCCATAGGTTTCCCATGCCTAGGAATCCTTGATGGACGATGTTGAGCTATAGGACATAATAGATTAACTTCATCTAGTAGAGTCCAATCTAGATGGGTTAAGAAAATCATTGAAAAAATTTCCTCTGATAGAGAAGATGAGTAAGGGTGCTGACCTCAAAGTATTATAGCAGTAGGTCTCTAGACTCTTGACATAGAAGCATAGAAGAATTGATCATGTCACAGAGCTTCAGGATGAAGTAGATCAAGCCATAGGTACCTTTCATCCAGTACATGTCCAGGTGCGACAATTTGTAGAGGTGACAGAGGGGGAAAGTTTGGAACATCTCAATTCAGAAATTATGGAGAAAATTTCCAAGGTAAAGTAATATGCTCAATGGTGGGTAGAGAATGTGATGACAATCTTCCAATATTTTCAAGATAAGCTGAACGTGACATAGGTTCCTATCTAAAGTGGTTCAGGACGAGACACATGTGAGTGTTGGGGTCATGTTGGCCCTAGGAAAGTGTGTAAAGTTTGTTTCATGTTGACTTACTTTCTGTCAATCTAGGTTCAAATCCCTCATTTGTCAACAAATCCCAAGATATAGGTCCAATAGAGAAGGACTCTATCGGCAACACATATGATGCAAATGAAGTCTCACCCAAAATATATTATGGGTACTTCTAGAACCAAGTTTCTGTAATCATGTCAGGGATTTCAATATTACACTACTATCAAGTCACTCGACCAAAACCAGGAATTACACTTATGTTTTCATCAATTCATTCAATATAACCATCTCCCATTCTGTTAATGCATATAAAAACATATAACATAAAGAATTATTATAGGTGCGATACTTCACCATAAATTTTGTGTGACTCATTTAGATAGGCTCATTTACATCAACTATGCATTAGACACAACATAAACATTAAAATACACAGAGAGAAGATATAACGTGGAAACCCATCCAGGAAAAACCAGAAAGGTGCTCTTCATATGGCATGAGAATTGGTTTGGCACCTTTGGTATGTGCACTTAGCTTGCAGACTCTTATTTAGATATTCTTTACAATTCATACAGACTTCTCTTGTATCATGCTCTCTGGATTTGGTCTCTCTATCTCTCTTTTGGAATGGCCGATCTGCAGACATCCTGGATGAATCCTCTCCTTGCCTCTGACTAATCAATCAACAACCAACAACTTGGTTCATGCTTTTATAGGATTTTCTAATTTTACAATTCTTGATTCAATTAGCGTTTGACTCTCAATTATCAGTCAATAGGATGTCTTTCTATTTTAATACATTCAATTCCATCCAAAAATAGGAACTATCGGCCCAAAATACAATCATTATTTATTACTAAAAGCAATATTTTAGTCTAACTAACTCTTTCCCCAAAATGAATCAAACTCTTCTTTTCGACTTCTTTATTCCTCTTCTGTCATGGTTCCTTCCTTCGTGACTCTTCCTCATCTTACGACCAGAATATTCATCTTTTTGATCATTATTGTGGTTCTTTCTTCTCATATTTTCCTAGGGACAACAGGCCCCCAACACTCACATGTGACTCGTCCCGGGCCACATTAGTCTGAAACTTATGTTATTCCGACATTGCTTTGAAAATATTGAAAGATTTTCACTACATGTTCAGTTTCCTATAGCACTTCTTCTTCCACTTTCTTCAATTTTTCCAAAAGTTCAAAAATGATGTGTTTCAAGGTTGGTAGTCCTATCGACTCCAAGTATTTTTACACCTTTCATGTATAGGTTGAATTATACCTATAACTTCATATCCTTCCACTTGAATTTTTGTAACTTGTTCGATCATTTTCGGCTGATGCGTCCGGGAGCTTTCTACATGTTGTTGTAATATCTTTAGATCAACAACCTTGCTCATTTTTTTAGTCATTCGCAACTTCTTTAGATTGTTCTTCAACTTATTGAAGTCTGATTTAGCAGTATGCAACTGCTATGTTAATTTCTCCAGTTATTCATCATCGATCAAAGCTTCCCATGGCTGAGAAACTTGCTTGACCTCTTTGGCACAAAGTTCCTTCGTCTCTTCAATCTTCATCACAACCTCAATTGTTTTTTTTCTTCGTTATGTCAGTACCTTTGGAGGTGTACAAGGATTCACTTATAATTCCAACTCTGCAACCCACTTATGAAGGTTCTTATATACTTCTCCAAGTTGAAATACATTGGATTATAAAAACATTTCTTATCCAATGCTTTCATATGCAAAGCTGCTACAAGCTAGTGTAATAGCAGCATCCAGTCGATGCTTGTTCTCCTGCAGTGTTTTTGCTTTATATTCTGTGGTCTGGACTGTATTCTTCAGTTTCTTGATAGTTTTTTGCGATGACTTCACCTGATTAACCAATGCACACTCTCTTGTATTCATTTCTGTCACTGCAACATTCTGAATAGCATGCACTTCAAACATTGATAGTGTAGAAAAATCCATAGTGACATGACCAAGGTCCTTGACCATGGTATTATAATTTCCCCAAAATTCGAAAATAATTTTTTTTTTGTAGGCTAGACAAATGATACCTTTCATGGACATTATTTATCTTTTGCAGAATGTATCTGTCGTTGTTTACTAGATCTAAGTGTCATAATCTATATTTCCTTTTTTATGTATTTTCCTATGTAATGATGACATGTTTATGTGATATGGTTATGTTACTTGGAATTGTTTATATGATTACTCTGTTCGTATTTTCTAATAATGTACATTTGCATATGCTAGCTCAGTTACATTGTACTTCCTATTTATACACCTTGTACTTCATTTATAGTTTTATTTATTAAAGATATGACTTGCCTTTAACTGTCAAGGGGTTGAGTGGCAAGATTTTATCCCTTGAGGAACCACTCGAAGAGGTAAAAAGGTCCCTTCTGCTTTTGCGGGGTTTACTTAGTTCATTGCAAACTAATGGAAACTTCCACTTTTTGTGTAGGTTACTTTGTCAGAAAAATTTATCTACAACAGTGAAAAGTAATAACATCCTACACCATGATAACTATGCTACACTATCCTATTCATAACTGGAGATACAAGGACTAAATTTCTGACCTAGCGGTGCCTACATTCTACATTTATGCAGAGTTGAAAGTGTATGATTTAAATATTTATGGTCATCTTTATTATTATGTTTAAGGTAATGCACCCTTATCCACTTAATATTCATTGTATAAAATGTAACTATTTTAAGGTGTAATGCCTGGGGTTTTAAGGTATGATCCATATACCATGGAGAACCTTGTGATGAATATCTTAAATAACTATGCGGTATATGAAAACAATTTACGACATATTTCATATGCCAAAATAATTTGGTTAAATGTTGTAATGGAGGGTTTAGTTAAGGGTTTAATGATATGGTGGTGGACTATGCGAATTCATAGTGAGCTTGACTATGGAACTGTGGATTTGGATTTCGTGGGTAGTGGAAGACAGGGTGGTGCTTTTATTGCTCCTGGGAAAACATGGGAGGAGAGACTCATACACTAGGTATGTTCATTGTGTAGTTCATTTGGTTTTTCCTCTAGTTGTCTGTGTGGTTTTGAGCTCTTGAGAGCTTTGCTGCATGGTGCAACAGTCTTCCCTTTCACCCGACAGGTATGGTCTTAATTGTGGTTTTGCAACAATGTATTGTTTGTTTGATTCTATTGAGGTTTAGCATACTTATCATAGCTCTGCATGTTTGGTTTGTAGGTGACAGGGATGGATCGAAATCATGGCTTGAAAATGGCTCTTTGGATGGTCTGCGCAACCTTTTAAGCAGGTAAGCCATGTGAAATGCAAAGGCCCTTACCTCTACGTGTTTTTTTGACAAAGTATTGAACTCTAGTTTCAGAGGGTTTATCGTTGTGTAAATTTGATTAATGGACTAATAGTTGATTTGGCTCCTTTCGATGGTTTGGGCATCCAAGGGATGCGATTATATTTAATTTTTTCCATGAATTTTCAAATGTAAAGAGTTTGGGGTAATTCGTGTCTGTCTAGAGGAAGACTCAGATCTGTGTATAAAATTTGGTTTGTGATTCAACGTATGGGTTTAACATTTTAATGGAAGAGATTTGTGTTTGGATTTAACTGATGTGAATACTTTGGAATTAAAGTTCCATTGCTTGCAATGGAACTATGTAAATTGTGACTGTGTTAGTTTACCTTTTATGCATTATATTTGTGGAATGTATAGATTATTATCGTGGTTGGGATTTCTTGTTACGACCATGAGCTTAGCTTGGCCCTTATGTGAACATGTTTCATGCACATATGGTTTCTATTTTTATTACAGGTTGTGAATGTGTATTCATTGATAGTAGAGTTTTAAATATTTGTTTTACGTCATGGGTTTCTTTTCACAGTCGTGAGCTTGGACATTTTAGGTTCATCCTTCAGATGGATACGCAGCCTTTGATTATGATAGTTTAATTTATATGAGGTAGATTGTGTTAGCACCATTTCTGGGCTAAATAATTGGTTGCATGTCTGTCCGATATGGTGGAAGAAGGTTTGTAAAATTTTCATATCATATAACCTCAAAGACCATTGATGAAGAGCTACAGATGTTTGAAGGGACATTTCTAGTTTAAGAGAGCCAAATACTTAAAGAAATTCTGATTTTTGACCTTCAAAAGCATGAGAACAAAAAAAATCACCCTTAGTTGATTGTTGATAGGAAATGGAAGGCCTGGATGCGTAACACAAAATATCAAAGGATAAAAACTCATTTCCTCCCAAGGAAAACGAGAGCGAAAGCACGGAGAAGAATAAAACTTGGTTATAAAAAATGGAAAACCTGACTTCCACTTTCCGTGATCCGGGTGGAGATTGAAAAGCGGAAACGTAAGAAACTTGGTTACACAAAGATAAAATCTCGTCTTCCGCTATTCGTAGTCTTCCAGATCCAGCGGTCATAAAAAATACCGCACTGATCAACAGTGCGTAAAGAAAGAAGAAGGGCCGGTACCGGAATGCGGAAAGACAAAAAATTTGGTCTCAAAAATTTGAATTTCCAAATTCTGATATCCGTGATCCGTAAGATCAACAGCCAGGAGAACTTCCACTAAATATGGATGATGTGGAAATAAATGACGGAAGTGAAAAGGCGAAAACAAAAAACTTCAAGTTTTTTGGAGTTGAATTTTTTATTTCCGCTTTCTGTCAAAATGCGGAGGCGGAAATGCAGAAGTAGAAAAGCGAAAACTATAAAGTTTTTGTATGAAAAGGAAGAATTCTGATTTTTTCCCTCTGCGGGTTGATCTCATATTAATGGCCGAGGATGAATCTGGAAAAAATCGACGATGGGGAAGAACCACAGGGAGGAAAGGTTAAGGCGGGGGTGGAAAGGTAAAATTGAACCATGAAAAAACTATCATCCCATTTTCCATTTTCTTTCCAACTCCAAATCATTGGCCCAAAATGAATCTCAAGTAAAGTTCAACGATCCAAAAAAAAATCTGCTGGTAAAGATGCAGGCATGGATGAAGTTGTTGCAGATTTCCCAAAGGAGCTTGAAAATGTCATTATCAGCAAGAGATCATGAGTCCTTTCTCCAATTGATCCCACGTGTGTTCCCATGTGCTTGTTTGTTTAGTTTTTGATCATGGAAGATCCACCTAATCAACATTTTGGTTAAGATTCAACATCATTGATATAATTGTTTTTGGCTTTGTTTCTAGGTTGGTGTCAGGAGCCTAGGAAGCTATAAATATCCGCTCGATAGAGGAATATAGGGTTGGAACCCATGATAATTTTGTGTTGTGCCTTGTGTGATTTATCAGTAATAAAGTTGCAAAGTCGAACACTGTTTTGTTGTTGCAGAGATTCATGTGCAATTCGTAATTACAATCTGTTATTTATTTCTCTTTGTGTATGTCTTCTTGTTTAATTTGCCATTATCTCTTCCTTCATATCTAGAATGGGTGTATAATAGTTCATAATTCATATTACTATGCTTTGGATATAGTTCTCTAGGTTTTCACCAAACTTTTCCTCCAAAATCGATGTAGAATTCATCCTTCTGATTCTCTATGTTGATGGACTATCATCGTTCTTCTTTTATCACCAGAACAAAAGAATTTTGACTGTAATCGAGTGCTATCTTTCCTTTGTATCTCTTTCCCTGCAAACGGTTCTGTAACTCATCTACATTTGTGACTCCATATCCCAATTTATGCTTGCCTTGTTTCAACCACAAACTCAATCTAAATTTTATTTTATTTTGATATCTGATATTGTTAAAAATATGTGAGAGATCCCTTTGTAGAAAGTGTGGAAATTGAACTGAAGAGATATAACAATTACACTCACAAATTTGCTAATCAAACATGTAAAATTAACACCAAAGGAGACTGAAATTGGAGCATAACACTAATCTGTATTGAGTAAGTGTACAATAGACAACCTTGTGAAGTAATAGGATACTATTTACCTGAGAGAATTGAATGCATAAATATTCCATTCGAAGTAGTCAAAAAGCAAGCTTACAAAATCTAGTCAAATCCCCCATAGGTGCATAAAGCAGTTTCCAAATCTTGGTAGATTCTCATGAATTTGATAAGTCAAGTGGGAAAGCTAAAGAGGGATGGAAAGAAATCATACATGCTTTTATTTGGAGGAAAGGAGGGAGGATGATGTGGGAAAAAAACAAGTCAACTATACCTAGTCTAGTTTTTCCTTTTTCCTTAAATCAAAAATAAAATAGGAAGCTTTTCAGAAAAAATAGATATGCACTTTGGAGGATCTAGAATAAAGCAGAAATGCTAAATTGGGTTTCTAGGATGTTTCCCAAGCGCTCCATGAACCAGTTTTAGCATGTGTTGAATTCTAGGACATGTAGAAGGCAACTAGCATAGAATGGAATCTAGGAAATTAGGTAATAAGACAAAAATAATTAAATTAATGTCTAATGTAGGTAACTATGGGTTGATTATTCTAACACCCCCCCTTAAGCCTAACTTTATGAGTAAATATCAAAAAACTATAGGGACTAGCAACAAGGCTTAGTCACCCTTTACATACTGCTTTCCCATACAACCAAGGAAAAGGGCAAAAACCCAGTGGGAAAATCCTCCCTTAAACATGGACAGGAAAAAAAAATTGGAAATATTGTCATCAATCATGCTTCACATCATGATCAGCAATCCCCAGTAGTGATTTGAGATTGCTGAAGGTCTTCTCACAAAATACTTTGGTGAAGATGTCTGCTACTTGTTCTGAAGATGCACAAAAGAGTAGATCAATGGTACCATCATGCACAAGTTGTTTGATGTAGTGCATATGGATCTCAATGTGCTTGGTTCGTTGTCTTTGAACTGGATCATTACAGATTCAAATGGTGCTCTGATTATCATAGTAGCTAATAGTTGAAAAATTGGATTCGAAGCCACATTCTCCAAGTATTCCCTACAACCACAAACATTGAGTTGCTGCATTTACAACTCCTCTATACTCTGCTTCTATAGATGAGAGTGCTATGGAACTCTGCTTCTTTCTTGACCAGATGATTGGTCCTTCTATAAGAATGAACACATATCCTGATGTATAATTTCGATCTGTGTTGTCACCTGCCCAATCACTGTAAGTAAACCCAATCAAATCAAGATAAGATTTTTCTTTGTAGAAGATACCATGAGTTCTTGTTCCTTGAACAAAATTTAGGATCCTTTTGGCTGCTCTCCAATGGATCTCATGAGGCTGATCCATGTACCTCGAAGCCACACTAACTACATAATATAGATCAGGTTGAGTGTGTATAAGATAAAGCAAACACCCAATCAATTTCCTATACAATGTATTATTTACCATAGGAGAAGAACCTGCTTCTTCAAGCTTAACTCATGAAAGGAAAGGAGTCTTTATTGGCTTGCAATATTTCATGTTGAACTTGTTGAGAAAATATAGAGCATATTTGGACTGATGTACTTTGATTCCATGTTGGAATTGAGCAATTTTGAGACCCAAGAATTGGCTCAACAATACCAAATCTGTCATAGAAAATGCATGGTTCATTGCATCCTTCAAGGAGGAAAGCTCTTTATTTGAACTTCCTGTAATCAGTAGGTCATCCACATACATGACAATAATCATCAATGGACCATGAATCAGCTTCAAATAGACATTAGGATCAGACTTGCATCGAACAAAACTCAGTGATAGAAAAAAGCCATCAATCTTAGCATACCAAGCCCTAGGGAATTGCTTGAGCCCATACAATGATTTCTTTAGCTTGCACACTAAACATGGATTAGAAACAAACCCTTCAGGTTGCTGCATGTAAATCTCCTCAGTGAGATATCCATTTAGGAAAGCACACTTCACATCCATGTGATGTACCTCCCACTGCTCTGAAGCTGCAATGGCTAGAGCTAGCCTTATGGAGTCCATCTGTTGCATCTGGAAATCTCACATAGCTTAGCAGCCTCCATAATAATTTCAGTTTTTCCATCCAACCACTCAGAAAACCTGACTTGAGTCACCTTGGACATTTTTTTCCTTGACCTAGAAGGGACGGCGCCTTCTTGTGTTTTGCATAGAGCGTCGACGACACCTGTCCCAGTTGAGCAAAAAGTGTTGTTTTCCATTTTCTTTGGTGAAAACCCTAGGTCGACGCTCCTTACAGTTTTCCTAAAAGCGTTGATGGTCAGTAAAAAGGAAAAAAACGATTTTTCTAGAATATTATGTACAAAATCCTTCATAGAATTAGTTCCTATATGCATGAGAGAGGTGTAATTCACCTCCCTCACCTATATGGATCTCATTCTATCCTTTCTCCAAGTCATCTCATGGGTTGTAGGCCTATAAAAGGAGCCTTCATGAGGAGAGTAAGGGGGGACAAAAAAAGCATCCTTATGCTGCTAGTTTGAAGTCTGAATCAGAGGTAAAGTAGAGGTAGCTTGTGTTTGGAGAGGTCTTCATAGTCATAGGAGATTGTTTACATTCTTGTTGAGACAGAAGCCATCGACATCAAGGCTTTTTTGTTGTACTTATTTTTCACCCATATATTAATACAAAGACATTTCCCTTTCATATATTTGATTGTAGTGTTTGTAATTAAATATTATTGGATTCCTTGATCACCAATATGGATACTCAATTATCATGATTCTCTCATCCTTTTTGTCTATCTTGTGATCTATTTTGCAGATACTGAACCATTGCAAGGACTTTCTGGAGAGAAGAAAAGCAGATCCAAGGTTAAGGTATATTGTGCTTTATGTTAATTGATTTGATTATTAAAGGAAAGGATATGTTGATGTGTCTTTTTGTTCTGTAGTTGTGTTTTACATTGCAGAGGAACAAGCAGTGTCCACACTGGTTGAGAATTCCTAATAACAAAATTGGAGATCATATTGGGGATAGTACATCCATTCAGATCTACAAACTTTGGTAACCATTCCATATATGAAGGTCATTCTCTCTCCTTTTAGTTGTTTCAGCTAACAAGGTAAGCTATCTATCTTATGTTTCTGGTTCTTTGCCTCTATTCTGAGTAGTTTCACTTTTTTTAGCCTAGCTCATTTTTTTTTCTGGTTTCTCTTGTAGTCTTTTAGCTTTTTCAGTTCACTATTCAGCGGTGCCTTTCCTTGTGGTTGACAGAGCGCCGATCTATTCCAGGGCACATTTTTCTTCTTTGGCAGGAGCACTGACACCGCCTTCTCCTTTGATTGACAGAGTGTCGACAACGCCTTTTTGCAGAAGGCTGGGAGCGTCATAGCAGCCTAGAATGCCCTGGTGCAGTGCCTTTCAACGCACCGAGGTAGGTCTTCTAAAACTACCTGTCTGAAAATTTTTGTTCAAAATTTTAGTGTGGTTTGCTTTCTTGCTTTCTTGCTATTTGATTTACTAGTTTTTGTGAGTTTGATTCTCTTTTTGAGCTCAGATCCAAAAAATTTAGCTTTTGCATTGTCATAAACGAAATTGGAAATGAAGTTCAATTTTGGTTTTTTAGTGAAGTATCTGAGAATTTTCTTTTGAAAAGAAAGCCTATAGCCTCTTCCTAGAAGATTAGTTTCTTTTTAGAAAAGACTGCTTTGTGTGCCTCATATTTTCTAGAAAAATACAAAAAGAATCATTTTATTTTTCTCTTGTTTATGCTTGCAAAAGTTTCCATTTCCATTTTGCATGTGTGATTCAGAAAAATAGGTCTTTTTGACATTGTAGCAGAAGTTAGTTTTGCATGCATGTTAGAGGCTTCTTTCTTACATTTTCAGAAACTTTAGAGTGCTTGTTTGAAAGAATTTTTGTGTTTGAAAGGACTTCCTTTGCATTTCTTTATTGGATCTTGTTTTGTTGTTGAAAACGGATTTCTTTCAATAAATTGTTGAAAAGAAAACAAAAGGTTTCTTCCTTACCCTAGTTAGTTCTCATCGAAGTCAAAAACTCCATTTACATTTAGGTTAATTTGCATTATTGGAGACACCATTCCACAAACATTCACCTAATCATCAAGATAAAATTAACAGTATCTTTAGGTATAAAATTGTATAGAAACTTGAGTGATAGGTTAGTGAGGTGTTCGGGCATCGTTAAGCGTAGGAGCTGTCGTTACTTGTCCGCACTACAACCTGGGACTCACGCGGTTCTCCCACGTACCGTTGGTATATCGAACAACCTTTCACATACCCTTGAGGTATATAGAAAGGTACTTCATGTACTCGATTGTATATCGGAAGGCCCCTTGTGAATGGTTGTGCATTAGACAACACTACTACCTATTTGAGCTCCCACGTACCTTGCGTATATTGGGAGACCCCACTAGGATACCCTGACCATTTGAGAAAATCCCTTTGGCCATTTTGTGTGGAGCAATACACCGAAAAAAACATTCAGGGAGACTACTACGCATGTACCCCTAAGGTATATCATGAGTTGCACCTACTTGACAATCCTAGTGAGAGACTGGCTATTCTGAACCTATCCTATCACTTAAGTCTCCTTGTGACCTTTAGCTCTGCATAGGTTTTGTTTGTGTGTTTTTCTCCTTTTTTGGCCTAGATTAGGTAACTTTGGCCACCACCATGGCTGAGAAACTTGTGAGACATCAATTTGTAGATTGCAGGGTTTATCTCCTGACTCTCCTCCTACTGTGGAAGGACAAGAAGGGGTAACCATGGAACAACCAGCTTCTGCTAATGTTCCTATAGGAACTACCCTAGCTAGTGAAACCAGAGAATATTTTACTGTTTATACAAATCCATTGGTTCAACTGCCTTTTGCAACCGATGCTTCTATGCATCCACCATTGGAAGGCCATGTCGATATTCCTTCCCCACTAGATTATGGTCCGGATGCTCCTTTTTGGAGGACTTCTTTTGGCCAAGCTATTGTTAAATTTGGGGTTATTATACCTTCACCAAGGAACCCTCCTTTAGGAGAGGAGGAACAGAGAATAATTAATGCGTCTCCCGATCGAGCTCGTAAATTTTTAGAGAGAGTAGAAAGAATCATTCCTCCACCTATGTCTCGTTATGAAACTATGTTGGCTCGTTTATCCCATAATATAGATCCTTGGCCTTTATCTGAAATTAAACCTTCTCCTGAAGGTCATCCAACCTATGGTAAGACTTCCCGCAACCCATGGCCCGAGGGATATCTTTCACTAGCTCAAGTGTTAGGTCCTATTGAAGAAGTTCCATTTCAAGGTAATACAGGTCCAAATGACATTCCTATAGTCTCACATCCTGGCCCCATTACTAGGCCGTCCATACCAGTCATGGTTGTGGGTAAATCCACAAATCAAGTTATGTCAGCACACTCTAACATCGGGGGTCAACCCCCGATGCAAGTTACATCATCTATTAGTGTAATTATTTCTAGTTCAGGACAAGTTGCAGCTGTAGCACAACCTACAGTAGTCATCCCTCCTACTAATACCAATGTTGTTCCCCCCCCATCCAGTTCAGGCCAACCCTTAGGGGTGCAACCTTTCAATAATCCAACTTCTTGGGGATATACTTATCCAGGAACTCAACCACCTACATTCAATCAAGTGTATCAACAACCACCACCAGTGGCTATTTATCCTGGAATTCCCTACCCTGGGAATGCTTTTGTACCTTGGGGACAACCCAATTGGTCGAATGTTCCGTCATATGGAGGATATTTTGTGTATACTATTGGAGGATATGGTGGACCCCCCCTGGAGGACCATCACATGGACCTGGACGACCTGGAGGACTCAGAGGACCTTGAGGTCCTAGAGGACCTAGTGGACCATTTGTAGGACCACCACTCGAAGGCCCACCACCATAGCCTGGAGGTGGAGGACCACCACCCAGAGGCCACCATAGCCATGAGGAGGTGGACCACCACCCGGAGGGCCACCATAGCCATGAGGAGGTAGAACACCATCTCCTAGGGGACCACCACCACCACCACTTGGAGTACCACCACCACCACCACCTTTCAAAGGACCCCCTCCCTTGAGTGGCCCACCTCCTCATGGAAATTCTAGAAATCAACAACATTTTCAACAAGTTTCGGGGGCATCATCCATACCCATATATCAATCTGCATACGGTCCTACTGGCCAGTAAATGACATATCAATACTACCAGTATCTGCAACCAAATCAGCAACTATCATTTCTAGCCACTTTAGATATTCCAGACTTGTCAAGATTGATAAATGACCCAATCCATCATGACCCCTCTTGGCCTGCCATTCCTGTAAATCTTCCTTTCGATATACCCAAGTTTGATGGTAAACCCAGTGAAGATACAAAAAACCATCTGATGACATTTCACTTATGGTGTTCATACAATTCTTTGATGGATGGCTCAATCTGTCTAAGGATTTTTCAAAGAACCCTCACTAGTATTGCTGCAAAGTGGTATATCGAGTTACCACAACACTCTTTTTGGGACTTCAATGCCTTAGCGATGGCGTTTTTAACACACTTTCAATTGCCAATCTGATATGAAATAGGTACAGACCTTTTGACTTCAATTTGAAAAACCACATCAAATCACATCTCCGATCATATCCATGAATGGAGATGAAGATGAAGGTTAATCAAGGCCCCCATTCCTAATCAGTTTCTCACTGATTGGTTTACAAAGTCTTTACTTCCACCTATTGCTAGATATGTTTCCATGGGAGGCGTTGTGACTGAGTAGCAAGCTATTAGCTGCACTCAGTACTTAAACTTGGTCTATTCCTAGTCAGGTACTTTGTATGATCTGATTCCCCATACTCCTTAACCTACAACAGATCCATCACGACCCACAACTGAACCACCTACTAATGGCATACTTGGTTCAGTTCAAACGAAAAAGGCGGAAAAATCCTTTAAAAAACAAAATCAAACCACTACCCCATCCAATCAAGAAGCACCACCTGCCAAAACTGCACCCTCTCCTGGTGCTCCCATTGAAGTAAACACGATTCAATCAACTGAATCTTTAGGCAAAAAGAAAAAAGGGAAAAATAAATCTAAAAACCTGATAACCAACAGGAGGGAACTGAAACACAGAATTCAGATGTTGATTCCATAGGTAAGCGAAAGGTAAAATATCCTTGTTTAATCTGTGGAGGTGACCATTTTACAAAAGAATGTCCTTTTCGTGAGGAATTTAGTAAATTTTTGAAAAATTGACCCACCCCTATAGTTTTAAAAGATCAAGTTCCCTTCCCAACAATAGTTAGTTGATCATAAGTCCTTGAACGAAAATTCTTCCTCCACTAATGAAGTTCAAATGATGTCTAGTGAAACGATTAATTTAAATACAAGATCACACAGTTATGACCCTCCTCCGGCAAAGAAACCTAACTATGTTCCACCCCAAAAACCCTCAAATTCCATACCACCTCCTAATAATGGTCTTCAAATTGGAAAACCTTTTCCAGAAGCAATTTTTCACCTACCAAAGGGTACTCTACGTAAGTCCATAATCAATCCTAACGCTTGTGATGCCCAATATTATAATATTGTTGAATATTTGGCTCAAACACCTTGCTATGTCAGCTTTAGAAGTACTTCAAACCTTCCCAACTCAACAAAAAAACTTGCTTACTGCCCTTGGAGCTATGGATCCTGAGAAAAGTAATATCATCCCTTTCAAACTGTATGATTACAATACAAGGCTCTCACATCAATTAGCTTTCCATATAGCTACAAAAATTGCTGGAAATACTATCTGTCGTACCATTTTGGACAAGGGTGCCTCTACATTTGTCATGTCTTTATCTTGCCGGAGAGGCATTGGTTCTCCAGAAATCAACCGTTCACCTACCACCCTTAAGGCTTTTGATGGTCATGGATTTCAACCCTATGGATTAATACCTACCATCCATGTTGAACCGAGGGGAAAGTCAGTATCCATTCACATTGAAGTCCTCGACGCTCCTTTGGATTACAAATTACTCCTAGGTCGTAACTGGTTCTATGTTATGCAAGCTGTAGCATCGACCATTTTTCGCATCATCTAGTTCCCATTCTAAGGAAAGATTGTTGATGTTGATCAATTAGATTTCATCACACCTAGTGCCATTACAAATGATGCAAATAGCGTTTTGATCCTTAATACCCCACAGTATAAGGACATTGGAATAGGCCTTATAAAATACTCTTCACTAATGGGAGTCTTTCCCTCATATGATCACCCTCCTGCTTCACACATTGCATCTATTAACATGATTTCTACCTCTCAGGTAGACAAAGGAAAAGCAATTGCTGATGAATCAACATCCTTTTCCCCTTTCAAAGAAAACAATGCAATCCAAGCTACCAGTGATTCCCCTATCAATGACCACTTGTTGGTGCCCTTAGACTGTTATAAAAAACCATACTGGCTCGAAAACCCCTCCCCATATCTGGATTATCTTTCACACACACTTCCTATAGACTAGTCTATTATGGAAGTTATGTTGTTAGACAAGATGCCTTGGGAATATTATCATCACAGATCTTCTTTCCTCCCCCCATGCCATATGGTAGAAGACCACTTCACCTCCATGGTTTGATTTGATATAGTGCTCAACCCTCAGTCCCTGATCCTCATTTGTAGTGTCGATTCTAAAGGAAACTTATGTAACATTACCAAAACTATGCCTGTGGACATATCAGTGAAACCAAGTATTTTCGAGAAAATTTTCATAGGGAAGAACTCTTCATCTGAAGAGGTTGAAACATACATGGCCTTTTTCAAGGAGTTTCAAGATGTCTTCACATGGACTTATGAAGAGATGCCAGGGATTGATCCCTCTATCTTTTTCCATGAAATAAAAACGTATCCTGATGCCAAGCCAGTTCATTAGAAACTACAACAGGTCCATCCAAGAAAAGTAGCCACTATTAAAGAAGAAGTTGAGAAACTCTTGAAGGTTGGTTTCATTTACCTCGTACCATTAACTGAATGGGTGTCCAACATAGTCCCTGTGAACAAAAAATAGGGCATGATTAGGGTTTGTATCGATTTTAGGGATTTGAATCGAGCTTGTCCAAAAGGAAACTTTCCCACTCCCTACATCGATCAAACAATTGATAACTGCATTGAAAGCGTTATTTTTTCCTTTATGGATGGCTTTTTTGGCTATAATCAGATTGAGATTCTCTCGTCGGATCAACACAAAACGACATTTCTTTTCCCTTAGGGGACTTTTGCTTATCATAAAATGCCTTTCAGTTTAAAGAATGATGTTGCGACATTCCAACGTGCCATGTCCTATGCTTTTCATGACATTAAACATATTGTGGAGCCCTATCTTGATGGCCTACCTACTCATTCCAAGCAGCGAGATATTCATGTCGATCATCTGAGAACTGTGTTTCTTCAATGTCTTTATTTTAATATTCATCTAAATCCCCATAAATGTGTTTTTTTGTGTAGAAGCCAGTCAAATCCTTAGTTTTATTGTTTCAAAAGATGGCATCCGAATAGATCCCTTGAAAATTGAAGCTATCTTGGCACTCCCTGCTCCCACGAATATTACCGAACTCTAAAGTTTGCAAGGGAAATAAAAATTTCTACGTTGTTTCATCTGCAATTATGCAAAAAGGACACATGGTTTCATGCGGTTGCTTAAGAAATATACCCCTTTTGTCTGGGATGATTTCGCGCAACGCGCGTTTGATAATCTTAAACATGCACTTACCCATGCACCAGTGTTGTAACCACCGAATTATGATAAGGATTATTCCTTATATGTGGCCGCATCCTTGTCTACTATAGGCATGGTCCTTATTCAAACAGATAAACATGACCAAGAACATGTGATTTATTATGCTAGTAAGAGTCTTCTAGACTCTGAAACTTGATACTCACATGTGGAGAAGCTTGCTCTTGCCACGGTCATCGCGGTCCAGAAGTTTTGTCATTATATTTTTCTCCACACCACTACTGTTTATGTGAATTCTAACCCCATGTACTACATTATTACACGTCAAGTGCTTGGGGGGGAATATTCACATTGGATCATGATTCTCCAAGAGTTTGAGTTAGAATTTTCCAAAAGTACTGCCAAGAAGTCCCTCGTTTTTGCAGAGCTTATATGTGACCTTCCCCGTACTACTGAGACTACAGATCCCTTTGATTCATTTCCCGATGAGTCATTGTTTCTCAATAGTATGGCTGATCCATGGTATGGAGATATCATTTTGTATCTCCAGACCTTACGATACCAGCCTACTACCTCTCGAGATGAATGTCGTTGTGTTCGCCACTAGGCCAAAATTTATCTCATTCTAAATGATACCCTATATAGCTATGGTGTTGACTCTATTTTACAACGTTTCCTTACACACAAAGAGGCTAAGATTGTTTTGAATGACTTCCATGCTAGAGCTTGTGGCAGTCATCTCTCTGGGTTGGCTACTGCCCAAAAAATCTTGTGTACAGGGTACTTCTGGAACTCTATTTTCAAAGATTGCATTCAGACAATCAAGAAATTCCCACCATGTCAAATGTTCACTTCCAAAAAACGCACACATCCATCTCTGCTCCATCTCGTTGTAGCAGTTGGCCCCTTTGCAAAATGGGGCATAGACTTCGTACATTGTAGACCTACCTCAGCCAAGGGGCATGGCTACATTATTGTGGCTGTGGAATATTTTATAAAATGGGTTGAGGCAATGCCCACATATGCTAAAGACGGTAAGATTACTGCACTATTCTTATTCAATCATATCATTTCTAGATTCAGTATTCCTAGGGCCATTGTGACTGATCATGGGTCACATTTTCAAAACAAGATGATGGCAGAGCTTAGTGTAAAATTAGGGTTTCATCACAATAAGTCTACACCGTACTATCCCTAGGCCAATGGCCAGGTTGAGGCTATAAACAAAGTATTAAAAACAATGCTTTAGCGGATGGTAGGGCAAGCCAATTCAAATTGGCATTTACAACTTTTTTCTGCACTCTGGGCCTATAGGACTACTGTCAAAACTTCCACCAGTTTTATACTTTTCCAACTAGTATACAGACTAGAAGCTACTCTCCCGATAGAGTGTGAAATCCCTTCTTTAAAGCTTGTTGTGGAACTACTACCCAACACTACTATAGACGAAGAAAGATTCCTGTATCTATACAAACTTGATGAAACATGACGTGATGCTTCCTTAGCTAATGAGGCACATAAACAAAGAATGAAATTTCAATATGACAGGACTTTCCAACCCTGTTCCTTCAATGAAGGAGATACGGTCTTGACCTATGACCAGAAGCATGACAAGCTAGGGGAAAGAAAATTTGAGTGTATGTGGCATGGGCCCTATATTTTTAGTCGTGTTTTAGAAAAATGAGAATATGAATTGGTTGATTATGAAGGGATACCTTTGGGAGAGCCCTGAAATGGGCTCTACCTCGAAAGATACTAGGCCTAGGTCATATAACATAGGGTCTTTGTAAATATTTTTTATAGTTTGTGGTGTGTCTTAATATTTGAGAGGTGTGTCTTTTGTGTGATTTAAAATGTGTTTTATAAAACCCTACTTATGCATGTCTTTTGTTTGGTTGACATATAACTTCTTTTGGTTTTGTTGATGGTTCTCATCAATATACACTTAACCTTGCATCAACAGCTTGGGTACTGTACTCTCCTGCAAGTGAACTGGTGAGTTCAGGGGGTATTCTTTTAGGTCCCTCCACCCATAATCTGGCAGATTATCAAGCCATGATCATATTGTTGATAGAAGCCCTAGCTAATTATGTAAGGGAAATTAGGGTTTACCTTGACTCTAAACTAGTTGTTCAACAACTTAACCGAGTCTACACCATTCAAAATCCCCTACTTCTTCATACTTTTCGAAGAGTTGGGTTTTTAGAGAGGTATTTTGAGCAAGTTACATATCATCACATCCCGCGACATTTAAATGTTGTGGCAGATTCCCTAGCTAGCTATGTCTTGGATTGGCATATTTCTCATACTTAAAAGTCCATTTCAAACATAAAAACACATGTAAATTCATAAGTAGATAAATCATTCCACACATCACATTTTCTGCACAAAACTGTAAATATAAAAGTTTGTCATATATATATATATATATATATATAAAGTTGTAGCACCGAGATATAAAATTTGGGCTGAAGCATCTCTAGCTTTCAGTGCCCGTTCAGGACCATAAAAAGTTCATAATACATATACATAAGGAAAAATCTAAAGCTTCGGAGCTTTCAGTAATACATATACAAAAAGTGAAGATCAAGGCAGAATAATCCTCATGATGCTCATGGTAGCATGCAATGGCTTGGGCCACTCTGCAGAGTAACCTAGAGAGCCGTCCAGAGACACCTATAGTATGGCGCTGATAATGCCTAGGTACCTCGTTGGTATTCATGTCAGGGATGCCCACAATCAAGTGCTATAGGCTCTCCTTGAGATCTCTGATCTCTTGTTCAGCTTCAGAGCAGTATAGAATCATATCCCTGGTACTTACTCACCTAGCGATAGGAGACATCCCAACTGGACAAACAAACCTAATGTTTGCATAAAAAACATTTTTTTATCTCAGTACTACTAAAAATAAAAATTAAATAAAATACAAAATTCAAAAACATAAGTGGATAATCTCTTTTCTTACTTCGGTCATCCCATACTTCTCCCTCAGGTAAAGCCAACTCTAGGTCATTGCGGAAGTCTACCCCTTCATAGGCATAATCCTCCACCATAAGTAACTAGTTTCTCAACCAGCGAAAGAAGCCTGACCCATAGCTAACTTTGGTCCCTCCACCTCCAAGGTGAGGCATGGCTGTAACCCAGGAAAGCATCCTCGGATCCTCAGGATCAATTCTAGTAATGGTCACCTATGGTCTCATGTGAGGTCTTGCTGTAAGATAAAGGACACTACCATTGCTCGATAGCCAAATTGTTTCAACGTTCCTCTTTTGCACTTGTTCAATTGATTCTTCAGACACACCAGCATGCCTTCACACCAGTTGAAGACAGTGGGCTCCATGCACTACAAAGAATATAGCATATGTGGTATCCTGGTAAGGTGGGAAGCCCTAGTACCTTCCACCTTACCAATAGTATACACCATTGTCCTCAAGGGAATATCTACTAGAGACTTGATCCGTAGCTTCCCCGATTGAGCCTCTATACCTAGTGAGAAGTGTTGATCAATATTATCATCCAAGGATCCTTCCCTTCCTCGTGCTCTAGAAAATAACTACTGGGCTTCCCTCATAGACGAACTGGTTAGCACCGATCAAAAAATAAATATCCTCAACCTCTATAGGTAGGATATGGATTCCCACCACAAAATGCTCCTGGTCAGGATCCCACATGTCTATGATGTACTCTAGTAATTGGACATGTGCTTTCATTCCTAGTATCCGGAAATATTTAAGAAGCCCACAGTTCCGTAGAGCCTCAATGGTGGCTGGATCATTTGCAGCCTGATTGTCTGGGACTTCATGTTCCCTTTCCTTCCAAACTACCATGATGAACTTGTAACATGAAAATTTTATAATTAGAAAGTATATCATGGCTAAAAAAGAAAGAAAGACAAATGACATAATAAAGTTCAAACCAAGATAAGAAACATGAAAAATTTATTTTTTGGGTGGTCTAGGGTTTTGTTTTTCTTCTCTTTCCTCCTGCAACGCTACTAGCCTTCACGCACATAGAACCGCGGTGCTTCTTCCTATGGATTGCAGAGCGTCAGGCGCCTGTCTGCTATGGACAGAGCACCTACGATGTTTCTATCCCAGCTTGACAGAGCGCCGTCGAGGGCGCTGACCGACAGCTGAAAACCTTAAAAGAAGAAAATTTGTTCCTTCTATTGTGGCTTAAAACTCCTATTGGGACGGTTAATCCCCTACCCTATCATTGCAAAAGGACAATCTATCATCTATCTTTCTTTCAAACCATAAAAAACATTTTAGGAACTTGTAATTAAATAATGCAAAAGAGATGAAATGAAATTTATAAAACACGGAAAGAGAAAAGGATCAAATACTTACCTCTTCTATGGAGAATGAAGCAACAATGGAGTGAAAATCCCTTGCCAAATCACCGGAGGAACTCTTGCTATCAATTCCAACTTCCAAAACTCACCAATGGTAAAAAACAAGTGGTAAAAATAACTTACCTACCCTTTCTATTTATAGAATATTTGGATTTTTCAAAAATGCATTGTAATTTATTTAATTTTGAAATCCAAACTATTTTAGTAAAAGTGGGCTTTTATTTTTTACTTTCTATAGTTTTGAAAAATGGATTTTAATGGTGTTTTTTGAGTTTTTTCAGGTAAATATTGGGTCATGGTTACGATTTAAGCTATTTTTGTCTTTTTCGATCTTAGAGCACAACTGAGAACCTACTGAGCGTCGTTTACACGTTTTACATGCTCATTAGAATTCTAGTAGAAAGGTGTCGAGTCTACCTTTTTGCTTTTTCAGACTCATTAAAAGTGGATTGTGAAAAAGGAAGCTAGTTTGGGAGTTATATTTAAGCTCTTTTTAGTCTCCTCAAAACACAAAAAGATTGCCAAGTGAACTGCGTTCACGCTTGTAAAAGAATCAGAACGGTCGACTAGTCGAGGGTAGGTTATCTCTTTTTCGGACTGACTAGCCTTATTTATGAAAAAGGACCTTTTGGAGTCTTCTTAGTCATTTCAGACTCTCTAAACATGAAACGACAAGTGATTTTCCTTTCATCAGACTCATAAAATTAAACGATGAAAGGCCCTATTCTGGGAGCAAACTCCTCCTTTCTCAGGTTCGTGAAAAATATGAGAATGGACTCATCAATTGTTGAGCTTTAACGAGTGTTTGTTACCCTTTTTGGACTCATAAAAATGAAAAGAGGCACTCACCTTTCGAGTTGGGGAAATTAAAGGAAAGGGAAATGGTTTTCATTTGTTTATATGGCAATAATATACAGTCCACCTTTGAACATGGCACATGTCTGCATTTGCATATCTGAACAGTTGAGTTTTTTAGCTTGTCTCTGAGTCGATCCACTTTTGTGAGTCACCTGACTCCTTTGAGTCAATTCAAAGAATTCTTTGTCAAAATTCCTTGCATTACACCTGGTTCTATTCTCGTTTAAGTCAATGCTGCCAAGTCATGTGTCGTGCCACCAAATTGTTCAAAAGATGTCTCTCCTAGAAAAATAATCCATCAGTAACTTCACTTATCCTTAAAAGTCAGTCATGTCTGAGTCAGTCCTGTTACTTCAATTCGACTTTTGTTCCTATTTTCGTGTCACTGATGTGGGAATCATCATGCCCCTGCTATGACAAGTCTGTTCCTGCCGACTTCAAATCATTATCCAAGATTTAGACATAGAAATCTAGAGAGTACCTTGGGCCTGCATGCCTCAATGGCAGGTTACCTCAATTTCAACATGAGTTTACATCATTGACTCTTGATTTAAATATCTCATCGAGTGTTCGACTTCAAGTCATTTATTCACATTCTATGGTATGTACTGAGATACCTTGGGTATCATTGAAATAAATGGTGATTTCCCTCGCACTTGTTAACAGTTTACATCATTGACTGGTAATCAAGTGGTTTCTACCATGTTTGATGTCAAGACATTGTAATCACATGGTTAGATTTGTATCGTTCAGAGATTAGAATGAAGACCCTAAGTGTTTAGGTTTTTCCATCATCATTTCCTATGCTCAGGTTGCGTTTGGAGACTATATAGAGTCATGACACAGATCCACATTGTATGTTTGGTGGCTATGTTCTATATCTAAGATTGAGAGACATGGATCTACTTTGTATATTATGTAGCTATTTCCTACTTCCTGTAGCAGTTATGCATGGATCTATAGTGTATTATTGGTAGCCATTATAGTGTATTATTGGTAGCCATGATGTGGTCATCATCATAGATCTGCAGTGTATTGGTCTGCACCTATGATTGGTTTGGATGAGTTCAGTTACTGGTCCCATATGAGTTTGTCTCTCTTTTCCTTTATATCAGGCAAAAAACTTTGCAAACTATTTCACCTATGACCCTCTTCTAGCTTCATACTTTGGGGGGCATTCTATCGCATCTAGAAATCTCACATTGCTAAGCAACCTCCATGAGAATTTCACTTTTTCCATCCAACCTCTCAGAAAGCCTAACTTGAGGCACCTTGGACATTTTTTTCTTTGACGTAGAAGGGGCGGTGCCTTCTTGTGCTTTGCACAGAGCATCGGTGATGCCTGTCCTAGTTGAGCAAAAAGCGTCATTTTCCCTCTTCTTTGATGAAAACCCTAGGTTGGTTCTCCTAATAGTTATGCTAAAAGGATTGGTGGTCAGTAAAAAGGAAAACAAATATGTTTCTAGAATCTTTCGTACGGAATCCTTCATGGAATTAGTTCCTATATGCCTGAGAGAGGTGCCATTCAACTCCCTCACCTATAAGGATCTCATTCTATCCTTTCTCCAAGTCATCTCATGGGTTCTAGGCCTATAAATGGAGCCTTCATAAGGAGAGTAAGGGGGGCTATAAAAATCATCCTTATGTTGCTAGTTTGAAGTCTGAATCAAAGGAAAAGTAGAGGTCGCTTGTGTTTGGAGAGATCTTCATAGTCATAGGAGATTGTAGACATTCTTGTTGAGACAGAAGCCATCGACATCAAGGATTTTTTGTTGTACTTCTTTCTCATCCATATATTAATACAAAGACATTTACCTTTCCTATATTTGATTGTAGTGTTTTTAATTAAATATTGTTGGATTCCTTAATCACCAATATGGATACTCAATTATCATGATGCTCTCATCCCTTTTGTCTGTCTTGTGATCTATTTTGCAGATACTGAACCGTTGCAAGGAATTTTTGGAAAGAAGACAAGCAGATCCAAGGTTAAGGTATATTGTGCTTTATGTTAATTGATTTGATTATTCAAGGAAAGGATATGTTTCTGTGTCTTTTTTTTCTGTAGTTGTGTTTTACATTACAAAAGAACAAGCAATGTCCGTGCTGGTTGAGAATTCCTGATAACACCATCTTTTCCACTGGTGCAAAGGTTTCATTGTAGTCAATACCATGTACTTGTGAGTATCCCTTAGCTACCAATCTTTCCTTATATTTCAAATTTGAACCATCAGCAGCAAACTTAGTCTTGAAAATCCACTTACATTGAACTAGCTTCCTCCCTGGGGGAAGATCAACCAGTTCCCAAGTGTTGTTCTACTAGAGCGAGCTGAATTCTTCTTTCATGGATTTTTGTCATCTTGTATCATGTGCTGCATATTCATATTTTTTTGGATCTAATTCAACAATCAGATAGAACTTCTCAGCAAATAGAGGATCTTTCACACAAAGGGCATTCTCAAATTGAGATCTAGTCCTCCTAGTGTCATTAGGATTTCCAGCTAGTTCCCCAGCTGCATGAATGGTATTTGCTGCCCATTTTGGTCTTGTAGAACTATTAGGATCTGCAATCAAATCATCATTATCAGACATATAAGAATCAGCAAACTCATTAGTCTCTCCACTTACAATTAATGGATCTGGTGGTGAAGAAGACTCTCCAACTTCAACTACTCCTAAAGGCTCTTCTTGGAACTGAACACTTCTTTCAATGAAATATTTGTTAGTGCTCAAGTTGATCAAATTGTACCCTTTTGAATATTTATAATACCCAACAAATAGGAACTCTTGGATTTCGGGTTGCAAAGCCTTCCTCTTTTCAGTTGGAAGTCTAGCCCAAGCCTTTGAGCCAAAAATCCTGAAATGGGTCACATCTAGATTGTGCCCACTCCAAGCTTAGAAAGGAGTCATACCATCAATATTCTTATGAGGGACCCTATTCTAGATGTAGGATGCACATTTTATAGCCTCGGACCAAAACTTTGGGGGAAAAGTCTTAGCCTCCATCATGTAGGTTGCCATCTCCTTTAATGATCTGTTCTTTCTCTCAGCAACACCATTTTGCTATGGTGTGTAAGGGATCGAATGCTGCATATGAATACCTGCATCTTTACAATACTGAATAAACTTAGACTTGACATACTCACCACCATTTTCAGATTTGAGTATCTTGAGTTTCCTCCCAGACTGGTTTTCAACCAAGGCTCTAAATACTTTGAAGAGGTCAAAAACTTCAGACTTATGCTTTAGGAAGTGAACCCAACAATACATGGAAAATTCATCTATGAAGTTCAGTGCATATTTGGATTGATTCATGGAAATATGAGGGAATGGACCAGCAATGTCACTGTGGATAAGCTCAAGAGGTGCAGAGGTTCTCTCATGACTAGCTTTCTCATACTTGTGCTCTAGGTGTTTTCCTAGGATACAACCTTGACAAACTCCCTTAGAAAAATTGATATTTGGTAACCCTATGACCATATATTTTTCTCTAAAATCAGAAAGATACTTATATTTAAGATGGCCAAATATTTCATGCCAAATCTTGCTTGCTTCATTCGCATGAATCAAAAGAGCAGAGGGGTTTGAGTAGGGTAGAAAATGGGAAAACTTGTATACCTTTGAAGTGTGATCAACAACACCTTTTTCTATGACTTTACCATTCAAAATCTTAGTGATTTCAACATCATGAGGGGATAATATGAACTTCTTTGGAGACCCAGTATGAGTCATCTGATACACTGACAAGAGATTGGAGACAAGACCTGGAACATACAACACATTATTGAAACTTCCATGGTCAAGATCAATCATGCCCTTCCCCAAACTGTCAGTGAGAGAGTCATCTACCAAAACTATTGGTGGCCCTTTCGACATGTCAATAGAGGAGAATGTCTCTTTTGTCAAAACCATGTGTCTAGAAGCTCGAGAGTCTATGATGAAGCTATATGAGCTTGATGTGCCAGCAACCAAGGCATGTACTCTCTCTCTGTCTTCTAAATTTGATCCTCCTTCCTTCTTTTTTGAGAAATGAAGAAGGGAGATGTTATTCTTCTCCAGGAGTTGGGTCAACATGTCAATTTTCTTCTTCATACAAGAGCTCTCAGGATGATAGCCCTTACTGTAGTATGTGCACTTGCTCAGTTCTCCTTCGTTCTTCTTCTTATGGGAGTTCTTCTTAGAACCTTGGGGCTCCTCTTGAGACTTAGACTTGTCTCTCTTTTGCTCAGGTGGATTTTTATCTTTTTTCTTGCTTTTTGAATCCACCCTTCAATCTCCAGCAACCAAAGCTTGGTCTTTGGAAGGTTTGATGGTGCCCATCATCACCAAATTATCTTGCTCCTGTGTGAGGGATTCCATGAACTCTACAAGCTTAGGTATATTCCAGGCTCGAGCTGTCAACTTGGTGGCATGGAAGGTCGAAACAAACACTGAATAGTCAATACCAATCTTAGAGAGTATGTCCAAAACTATTTTCTCTTCCTTCTTTTCGATCCCACACTGCTTCAACTGCAAAATAGGGGCCTTAAACTTGGAAAAGTAGAGTTGCAATGATTTGAATCTACTGGGACTCAAGGAGATCAACTCATTTTTGATTTGATGTCCTCTCATCTCATATATATTTCCAAAAATCTATTCTAGATTCTCCCACACTTCATTAGGTTATTTCAATCCATCAAGATGGAAGAGGAGGTCCCTTGAAATGCTTAGACACAAAATACCATAGACCTCATCCCTCCTGTTGTGCCATTTAATTTTCTCTGCAGCTGCATTGGTATCTGCCTCAGTTTCCATAGCCACTCTGTAGAGATATTTCACTCTCAACAATATCTCCATCTCAGCTTTCCACTCAAAGAAATTGAATGGAGTCAAGATTATCTTCTGATATTGGTCCATAGCTTAGAAACTATGCCCTCCAGTCAGCAGAATGAGCTCCCAGTCAATGATGTCGAACCTGCAATAACAATTTGGAAGGAGAGAAATTGATATAAAAAGGATCTGATACCATGTGGAAATTGAATGCAAGAGATAGAACAATTACACTCACATAATTGCTAATCAAATATGCAAAATTAACACCAAAGGAGACTGAAATTGGAGCATAACACTAATATGTATTAAGTGTACAATAGCCAACCTTGTGAAGTAATAGGATACTATAATATATAATTACATGGGAGAATCGAATGCATCAATATTCCATTCGAAGTATTCAAAAAGCAGGCTTACCAAATCTAGTCAAATCCCCCATAGGTGCATAAAGCAGTTTCCAAATCTTGCTCACAAATTTGCTAAGTCAAGTGGGAAAACTAAAGAGGGATGGAAAGAAAACTCATACATGCTTTTATTTGTATTAAAGGAGGGGGTATGATTTGGAAAAAAAACAAGTCAACTACACCTAGTCTAGATTTTCCTTTTGCCTTAAATCAGAAATAAAACATGCAACTTTTTAGAAAAAGTAGATATACGCTTTGGAGGATCTGGAATAAACAAGACATGCTAAATTGGGTTTCCAGGATGTTTCCCAAATGCTCCATGAGTCATTTTTAGCATGTGTTGACTTCTACTACATGTAGAAGGCAACTAGCATAGAATGGAATCTAGGAAACTAGGTAATAAGACAAAAATAATTAAATTAAAGATCTAATGTAAGTAACTATGGGTTGATTATTCTAACAGAAAGGAAGAAGCCAACTCCCTTTCTTAAAGTGTTACTACTTTTACCTTGGGATTCACTCTCCACAACCTTAGGTGTAATTCTGAGTGCTAACAAACTGGCATCCTTGCCGGGTATGTGAAAGTGAAAATTGCAATGTCCCCATTCAAATAATTGCATAGTAGGAAAATTCCATCAATCCTACTAGTTTCCTAGGTTGGGTGGAAACATTGAGAATTTGACAAGGGAGATAATAAATGGTGTTTAGACATTAGAAGGAATAAATATTTATTTAATTGATTTAATTAAATGAACGCAAGTGAAAAATGAAATGGCTATGGAGAATGGAGACACATGGAGACTATGGGTTCCACTCAAGCTAGAACTCCTATGTTAAATGGCATCCTCCTCTTGCAATATTGAATCTATGGGAAGAATAATGTTTTTGGATGGATTATAAGGTTAATATAATTTTCCATATACTTTGTAGGTCGAAATTGGGATAAATTTTAACTTACATGGGGAGAGGAAGGGCCAAATGGGAATTTCATGGACACTTGGCTAGATTCCCCTTACATTTATGACATCTACGACACCAATGATGGATATTCTATGACAGTTATGAAAAAAGTCAGATATGAAGGCTGAAATATAACATATCTGACATTTTAGGCCTGAATAGAGCATCTTAGAGGGCTCTCATGGGATTTGGAGAAGGCCAAGAGGCTCCTACTCGAATTTGGGAGAAGAGGGAAGGTGAAGAGAGGGGCAACATGGCATAGCATGAACAGCCACACCAATTCAACTTGGATTTGGTTTATGGATGGATTTGGAACCTTAGAATATCAATATTTTTTTTAAAATGAATGGATCAGCCATGAGAATTCCTTTTTGATAATTTTTTTAAATTGTCATTGTGAAGAGAGAGAGCGAGTGGATGACTAGTTCATGCCTTAGCCAATTTCGAGGGTGAAAGATTCCCATCCTAGTTGGTGTTTGGAGAGGCCAATTAGGTATTTAAAGGATATTAAATGGAGTAATAATTTACATATTCAAGATACAATAGATCATGGACATATCAAGTTTATCTTGTTCTTCCTTTCATCTCAAGTTTTCTCACCATATTTCAGCTCTATGGAGTGAGACGCACTTGGTGAGCTATTCATCTCTTTGAGGGAAATTTTCTTGCTCCAGTATTTTGTATTATGATTTAAATGATATTATATTTAATTTCAGAAATATATCAGTTCTAAAGGCCAAGAAATCTCATGTATTATTTCTCAATAATGAAGAAACAATGCCATTTCCCCACTACCTTGTTGTAAACTCTTGTAATCTTGATGGATTCGAATGGATGTATAAAATATTGATGATTTGATGAATGAATGGACTGTAATTAAAGTATATTATTTTTTTTATGTTTAGTAACTGATAATTTGTGGCCATTGGGTCTAATTTCATAGCAATTGGTGCAAACTACACCTCATTTCCCCAAGGGTCCAAAACTAGTTTTTTATATCTGATTGAAAGAAGTGATAAAAGACATGGGAGGTCGATTGGTTATGCATATGACTCTCTGATAATGTATTATACACATTTCCTGATTAAATTTAAGAATTTTAGTGGCTTTATACACATTTTGAAATCCATTTCTACCACTTACCCCAGGGGAGATTTGAGCCCAAAATTGCCAGTAAAATCATCTATCTTGTTCAAAATTTAGTACAAAATTGTAGAAGTTATTGGAGGGAAATAATACATCCTTGAACATAATAATTAAGTTATTATATAATTCATACACATTCTCTGAATATTTTGGAGCAATTGGGCTGATTTGGATACCAAGACACTAAAACTAGTTAAGAGCCAAAATTGTGAAAATTTTGGAAAATTGGGCATTTTGGTAAAAAATTTAAAAAGGGACATTAAAAGTGGTATTAGGGCATGGTATTGGAACCTGATGGTGTTAAAAAGGAGTCAAATCAATAAACCACCACGCTTAGAATCTGAATTGGAAGGTGCTAGGCTTGTAGAAGAAGAATTAGAAGGAAAAAAGGTACCTTTGACTAAAGCAAAATACTTCTATATATTGAGCTTTTCTGATAATGATGAGTATGAAGGGGGTATGGATGAAGAAGGGAACATTTCAGATAAAGAGTAGGAATATGAGACAACATATGAAGAAGAAAAAAAGAATAAAATCATCTTTCATCGGACAAAGTAAGAATGGTAGTACTTTCAACAGTGCCTCACTGTCACACTATTCAATGCAAGAGTGTGGTATTGGGACAAAGAGATTTAGTTTTGGTATATGGAGGAGCTACACATAATTTCATTGATGTAGAGATGGTGGAGAAAAGAAATATACCAAGTGAACCATTCGATGTCTTCACAGTTTTCATTCCAGGTCACAACACAATGCAATGCAACACATGGGTTCCAAAGCTGCAAGTCACCATAGGTAACTATACTTTTGTTGATATTTTTATGTGATTGATGTTGATGATACTAATGTAGCCTTGGAAGTGCAATGGTTGTATTCTATAGGAGAGCATTCAGTAAATTATCAAATTCCTGAAATGAAATTTCAAGATTCAAAAGGTGTACTAAGGGTTGTGTGAGGGCAGCACACTTACCCAAAACAGGTAGTAAATTGAAATAGTATGAGATATATATTGAGTCATGGTGATATAGAATGGGATGTTGAATATTATATCACCTCTTCCAAGCCAAAAATCAGAGTTTGTAAATACACAAAAGATATAGAGACACTTTTGCACAAATATGAAAAAGTTTTCAGAGATCTTCCACATGGTAGACCACCTGATAGGGGGGTTGAGCGTAACATTGTTTTGGAGGAGGGTGCTTCACCCATTTAGATACCACCTTATAGAAATCCCAAGAAGTTCAGATGTGAGATTGAGAAGGCCATTCAAGAACTCCTAGATTTGGGAGTCATTAGATGAAGCTCTACACCTTATGCTTCTTCAATAGTGTTGGTAAAGAAAAAAGATGGAACTTTGAGGATGTGTATAGACTTTCGAGCTGTAGCTCAGGGAAAAACCTGGATACATGCAGAAATGAATACCTTCCGTATATATGATGGAAGGGTAGGGTTTCTTTGGTGAATGAAAAACCTGTAAGGAAGGGTTAGCTTTAAGCCATGGAAACCCTGCAACAAACCATCAGAAAAATAAACCTGCAACTAATCATCAATGGAGAACCTGCAATCGACTGTCAGAAATAAACTACACATAAATCTAAGCTGCAAATAAAAATAAACAAAACATGCATCTCATTATACCTAATATTTTTAATGGAATATGGGCCACCATGCCCTAGCTCAAGGAGTAGCCTCTCCTTACCGGTTTGAATGGTGTGGAGCTAAGCTCAACACACAAGGGAAGTAGCTAATGGAGAAAAAGAGAGAGAGGGATGAATGGCTTGAGAGAATTGGATCCTCAAGGCACTCATAGGGGCCGAGTAAGGTAGGCAGGGAATTAGTGTTTTGAAAATGACCCCCACCCTTGTATTTATATCCTTTTTTGAGTTTTTTAGGGTTTTAAGCCCTTGGTCAAGGCTTTAGCCCCTTTTTGGGGATTTTATACCCTTTTATCCATTCTTTAGCTCTTTTAGGGCTTTTAAGCTCCTTTTGGAGGTTTTCGCCCCTTTGAGAGCTATTTTGGCTATTTTTAGGGGTTTTTAAGCCCTTTTTATGTTTTTTGAGCCTTTACAAAGGTGTGGGGGTCAATGGAGAGGGTAAAATCGATGTATTTGGGTGGCATAGGTCATGTAGAGCTAATTGAGGGATTTTTTGGGTAAACATATTGCCCCCTTATGTGTGAGGGAGGGAGCTCGTCGTATGGCCGACAGACATCATAGGATTTTCTGGGGAGAGGTGGTGCTGCCTAAGCTGGGACATGGTGGATTTTGGTTTCTGTATTAATATGGTTCCTATCAATGGGTGAGATACAAATAATGTATGACATGTATATGGACGAGTCAGGCATCCCCATGCTTGTAACAATGTCAAAAAGAATCATGCGATCAAAGCTCTAAAATACAAGAGCCGATCATATACAACGGGTGTTACATAATGGTTTCCTCGATTAGAGGCTAAGTACAATACTGATCTGAAGAATTGATACATTGGTCCCATGGCATTCTCATGGAATGCTATATCTTCATAACTGATGACCTGTTGAATCTAGGATGGTACAGAACTGTGGGGACTTATTGACGAAGAGTCAAAGTCTCTGTGGTACACTATGCTGCATCAATCACGAATCTATATAGAAGCACTGCTAGGGCTTCTGAACACTGTCTCCAACGCAACCCAGAAATCACAAGGGACATGAACCTGTCTGGGTCCCATAATAGACTCACCAAAGTGCTAGAGTCAGGTGACAACTGGGGTATTCGACCAAATACTGCATGGACCAATACCTGTACGAATCTCAACGGTGCGATGATGTAGTTGAAGTCGAGCACGTGAGATACAACTAGCCCGAGAGGCACTAAGGACTCCTCTTAGGTGGTCCAAGGAACTCATCAATGAGGTTAATGAAACTAGGATACATGGAGCTCTAGGTCTATCCTCTGGAATAGATGTGTTGTAGTCAATAGAGGGAGACCTGCAACTGACCAAGGAAATGGTGTTTCCTTGATAAGAAGCACGAGGGAGATAACCAAGGGTGTGAGGAAATATAGGGACTGACACACTGAATTGGGAAACAAGGGCAGGGGGAGTGCAAAGGACTCAAACTTCCTTTGTTCAAAGTATGATGGTAGGGCTGACCTGGCAGCAAATGAAACTGACTCCTGGGAGAGGGATCATAGTTGTAATACTGGGAATGTAACTGCGGATGGGAAATAATTAGGGGAGGTAGACACTTTTGGTATTCATGGGATCCAAGGAAGACTCATCGCATAATACTCTGAACAAAGGTGACCCAAAGTGGAATGCTACTGAATTGTTACATGTGGGGTGGTGTCTAAAGACACCGTTGTGGTACGATCTTGTGGATTTTTAGTGAGCCTAAGCATTAGAGGAAATTTGGGGTCTAAAATGGGCCTTACAAGAAAACGCGCCAACAATAAATTCTTGTGAGTTGGAATTCAATAACCAATAGAATTCCAATAAAATAAGTCAACCATAATGGTTGAATTGACATATTTGTCATAAAAAAAACTACTTTTTTTTGTTCGTATTTTCGACATATATTCCTGTTTTTTCTCAAATTTCAATTGGGAGAGCTTGTTGGTTGCATAATTTAATTCCAAACCCAAAAAGTACCCACACTGCATACTTTTGACGGACCCCACTACCCCAAAAACAAGAAATACCTGAAAAAACGTGATGATGATGTCATCATCACGTTTTTTCAAGTATTTCTTGTTTTGGGGTAGTGGGGTCTGTCAAAAGTATGCAGTGTGGGTACTTGTTGGATGAAAAATCAAATTGCGCATCCAACAAGCTCTCTCGATCGAAATTTCAGTAAAAACAAAAGGAGATATGTCGAAAATACGAACACAAAAAGTAGTTTTTTTCTTTTTTCCTCCAAAACTAATAAATATTATTTTATTATTTTAACTATTATTTTATTATTTTCCTTAGGAGGCCCATTTTAGACCTCAAACTTCCTATAATGAAAGTAAATGATCGATGGTGCTTTCAATTTTAGAGATTCTAAAAGCATGAAGAAGAATCCAATGAGGTCTCTTTTTCGTTGATAGTCTCCTGTGCCCAAAAAAGGTTAAAAGTGTACATAGGAGAGCTCGCCCATCCTTTGTGGGATGGGAGACTTATTTACCATTAATAGTCCAATCAGGCTGGAAAATGTTAAACCTGTACTGACTGGATGGTCATTCAGATACTTTTACAAGCATGAATGAAACCAAGTTTGATTGGAAATATGTTTTTGATGAGAAGGATGGAAAAGATCTTAACAACAACCCATGGTGAGCTTTTTCATAAAGTTCGGCCCCTCTACCCGAGAAAGCATAAAAGGATGCATAGGGGAACGGTCTTGGATTGAATGTGCCAAGGTGGTCCTTTTCAGATGGTAGTCTACATAGCCCGTAAAAGGACATAAACGAGACGATGTAGATGCCCTTTCTTATACTTTAACAAGGGAGAAAGGAAGCAGCTATGCTCGACAATCTTTTCATTCTTTTAGGAGTCAAAAAATATCTTAACGAAAACTCCAGTGTGGTCAACTGATCAGGGGGGTACTGATGGTGCCCCCTTTTCAGGACAATGGACAGAGGTCCAAATGTCATCTAGGTAGTATGGATGGAGCAGGTGGCTATTGAACATACCAATACATGCATGGGATGGATCATAGTAGAGGCACATGAATCCTTGTGGCAAAGGCACGCAAACCGAGGAGTCTCTTGGACAGAGGTCAGAAGATTCTCGTGTGATCGATCCGTACCAACTTGGGGTGGACGGATTGGACTGTTATATTAAGAATTCAAATGACAGGGTGGTATGATATTGCAACAAGTATAAGTCTGGTGACAGTTATATGCCAAATGCATAAAAAAGGATATGTCTTTCAGGAAATGGTCCGAAACTTATGTGAGTTGTGATGGACAAACTAGAATAGACTGTGATGTAAGTATAGGTCTGGAGACATTTGTATGAAAATAAAGGGGATCATAAAACAAGGTAACTTCGGAGAAGTGGCCCCAGGAAATGGTCAAGCAAGGGGCACTAATGGTACCTCCTTGCAGGACAATGTCTGCAATATGGATGGAGCAGATGGCTCGTTAACATGCCAAAACAAGCAGAGGAATACTTGCGTGAAGGTACACAAATTGGGGTGACCTCCAAGGATAGGTCCGGAGAATCGAGTATTAAACATGAGACAATGGTCTCATCAAAAGATAGAGGATGGAAAACTGAACTCGGAGGTGTGAGGGGTGTCTCCAACAGACTTCAGATGTCTCTGACTAGCAGCTAATGGTGTTTCCCCTAGTGAAATGTTGCATGGGGAAAAACTAGACCGAATGGAGGCCTATGGGTAAGGAACTAGCTCAACATACACGTGTGATTTGCATGGTGACACATAAACTGACATGTCTCTAGGAAATAGCCCAAGGAATCAGCAGGGAAGGAGGCAATCTAAATTTTGTTTCTCGACCCAGGAGCATTGTACAACCGAGGAGCTACGAAGAGGCCTCAACCTTCAAGGCAGGTCTGGGGACCTGACGGTATGCTAGCATGGTGGTAGCTAGATCATACGCACAACATGCTATGTGCATGTGTAGATGGGGTACCGCACTATCCAGTGGGATCACAACAGGGAAGGGGAAGGGATAATATATACCTGCTCACGTGTAAATGATGCGACAGAGTTCTAGAATGGAGTCATGGACTCACTATGACTAGAAGTGGAACAATGACTGGAGGGGGTCATCAACTCATGGTAAAAATGATGCAAAACAAAAAATAAAATCTACGCAATAAGTGACTCATGGTGGTGGTATAAGGCATGGGATATCTTGAGGTGGAGCCCATTGCAGGTATTCTTCAAGAGTCGACCATCTGAGTTAGCGAAGAGATGTGCCGCCTTGCCAAGACAAATGTCATTGGCAAGGCGGGGTGACAAAATCTGTCCTTCGATGGGAAGAATTGATTCCACACCATGGTTGAAATGGAATGGGGTAAAACCCATGGTGGTTTTACAGATCTCTCCATCATCCTGACAGTGGAACCGGGATAGATCAGGTGGATCTTCCATGGGCAAGGAGATGGACAGACTACTGGAGCTAGAGATCATGTAACTGGTTGGGGTGGTTGAGGAAGAAACCGGAGGGTGGATCTCCTCAATGGAAGTGACTTCAGATTCAAGGTAATGTTTCTGAAGTTGGCTAAGGGTAGCCCAAAACTTGGCCAAGTCTTATCAATCGTGGGAGTAATGTCCATACAATCTACAAAGGGCGCATGCATGGTTTTTCCTCAAAGACTTCTTTTTTACTGTTAGCCCACTCGAGAGGACAACCACGAGGATGTTCTCCATTGTGTCCATGGCATCTAAGTGTGTGCAGATAATGGGAATCTTGGGACAATTTTGTGTTGCATGACCGTGTATGTCACACACGACGCAAGGTGGAGTCGGTCAAGATTCAGTGGCTGCCACTTGGGTGTTTTTGCCCTTACCCTCTTTGGATGAATCGAGGATGATACAGGCATAGAAGGTGTTTTTGGGGGGCCAGGAGGGGGACGTGATTCGACTGCAATGGTTTGAACAGGGGTTAACAAGACTTGGGGCATTAGAGTTTGGGTTGGTGGATCAAGGTACCATACGGGAATCCCCAATGTGAAATTGGGTAAGTTTAAGGTGGCCATTACTGGCTTAATCATGATGCCAGGTGGAGGAAATAGGAAGGGAATTGTGTGGACTGGGGAGGAACCCAAGTAGTTCCTTGGTGAGTACATTTGGGGATGCATTGATGGTTGCAACAGCGCATGATGTTGCAATTGTGGATGAGGTTGCAGCTGCTGATGGTATTGCAGCTGTGGATGGGGTTGCGGTTGTGGATGGGGTTGCGACTGTGGATGGGGTTGCGGCTATGGATGGGGTTGTGGTGCAGTAGTGCTGGATGACAGCATGCACATATCCACAATATCACTTGGCAAAGATGGTTGTGATACTAAGGGGAAGGAAGCCATCATAGAGGTGTCGATGAACAACCCTGGGCCTACATTCAGGATGATGGGGGTGGTGGTGTTGTCAACTGTGGTGTCGATAGTGGGAATAACATTAGCTGGTGCTATTGGAGCTTGTGGATCATTGTAATTCAACTGGTCGACACTCACAATTTTCCCATCATGAGGGAACATCATTTAGTAGAAGATAGTAGATGCCACAGCTCACATCGCGTACATATAGCTACGTCCTAGAAGAAGGTTGTAGTCTAACTGAGCATTGACGACTTCTATGTCAATTAGGACAGTATTCCCGCCTAAAGAGATGGGGACGTGTGGGAGGATTCCTTGGGCTTTGGTGGGATGGCCATCATAGGCATGTAACGTGGTGGTGGACGGTTGCAAGATGGGGGACCCAAGTTTCTGCCAAACCAAGGTTGACATGACGCAAGTGGATGCCCCTTCATCAATGATGCACCGGTGCACAACCAAATTCCGAATTGATACTAGGATCTAGAAGGTGATGGTTGATGGCATTCTTGGTTCTCCTTGATCCAAATCAAATGTGATTAATCTAGAGTCAAAAGGGTCTACAGCACCAAGGGTGACTAGCAAGGATTTTCCCTGTGTTGGGCACGTTTTGAGTGCTTCAAGAGCTAACATGGCCATAGGTGATTGGGCCAAGTCATTGATGATACTATAGTTAACTGCCGCCCTTGCACTAGTGTTGTTGGAAAGGCACCTGAAGGGGAGACGCGGGCCTGTGGGGGGGAGGAAGGTGAAGAGGAACATTAGCAGTGTTGGATGTGGATGTTGTTCTTGTGTCAGGGGTTTCAGTAGCGGATCTGTATTGGTTCTGCCTGGTCTTTAGGTTGATCTCCTCCGCTATAACTACTATCAATTGGTGTAATCCTGTCTCCATGGGATGTGGAACAGGGTGGGCTATGGGAGTGGTTTTGGGGCAAGGGTGCAGTTGCTACCAGTCCTCGGACTGGTAACAGGTTCTGGAGCACCATAGGAGGAGGGCCTGGTGGTGCTGGGTTCTATTGCATTTTGGTAGCCGCATTGTTGCCTTGTTGGGCTTCGTCATGGAGGATTTTTTTGGTGCGTCCCATAAGCAGACATTCATGGGTGTAGTGTCCATAGACATTGCACAACTCACATGGTTTGTTGGTCCATAAGGGGGTGTTCCATCGAGGCGGATTGGGTTGTTGAGGATTTTGCGCTAGCGGGTTGGTGACATTGCGGGGGTGGGGGTTAGGCTGTTGGTTGCCTCTTTGGGGTTGGCTGTTACCCGATTCCTAGCTTGGTTTTTTTTACCTTGTCCCTATTGGTTGTTAGGGGTAGGTGGGTTGGGACAATTCTTCTAAGCAAACACTTGTCCCAAAGGTGCCGGTAGGACTAGGGTGGGGGCTTGAGCGGCTTTCACTGGTGGTGCATAGTAAACTTGCGAGGCTGGCAGTGCCACAAATCCGTTCATCTGTCCCAAATATTGTTGTGCTGGCCAGGAAGGTGCATGGGTCTGCTGTTGTGGCACAGGTTGTGCATAAGAGGTCATAGCTCCGGACTTGGACATCATTCTTCCATAGTCAGGAGCTTGGTTTGGTTAGGCAACACTAGGGGTATTTCTTGGTTGCGATGGCATCGCAGGAGGTGTCAGATGGTGTTGTGCTTGATGGAAGATAGAACCTATGATGCCATCTGCAGCATGGGATGCCCCTGGTGCATCCCGGTAGGAGGTTCCTGCACGGGGAGCATATGGAATGATGGTGTAGAGGTATCCATACTGTGTGTAAATGAGGTCAAACTGTTGGGCCTTCAAGATGGCCTCTTCCTCTGTTTCGGGATGTTCGAAGGCGACGTCCTTGGATATAGGTGGCAACAAGGTTTTCAATAACTATTCTAGGAAGATCATGTCATCAAGCTTGATCTTGCACAAGCTGTGACGTTTCCTCCACTCATGGATGTGGTCGATGATGTGGGTCACAGTATTTTGGTGACAAAATAGCAATATTTCCACCACTTCATCATATCTGATGAGGAGCTGGAAATACTGCAGGAACATAAAGGCCAAGGAGTTAAAGTCTAGGTACTTGGCTTGTGGTAGCTCAATGTACCACTTGGTTGTGGCACTTGTGAGGGTGCATTGGAAAAGCCCAAGTCGGATCAAATCATCTACAATGTTGTTTAATGAGCACCATAGGTGAAATTTCATTATATGGTTTTGGGGGCACTCCCCTACCTTCCCTTCAAACTTGGGGATGTCTGAGGGGAGATTGGTTGGGATGGGAGGCCAAAAGGTTTGATGACAGATAGGGTCATTAGTTAACCTGACCAAGTCAGGAAAGTTGATGTGTGCCATGAAAGGTATGTTGGACCCAAGGTTGATATGGGAAGGACCTGCAATGGTAGCAGGGTTCACGAGAACATGATGTCCCAGCATGACTGGCGGTACTTGTGGCATGGTTGTGGACGGGCCACTGCTTCCAGGTATGGCAAGTGGGATGGTGTGAGTGGAAGGTCCACTTCCCCCAAGTATGAAAGTTGGGACAGTGTGAGTGGAAGAGACATTTCCTCCAGGTATAACAGGTGGGACAATGTGAGTGGATGGGCCATTTCCCCAAAGTATGATAGTTGGGGTAGTTTGATTGGTAAGTACCGCTGGAGGAGTTTGAGTTAGGACAGTCTGTAGGAAAGTACTAGGACCACCTGCAGGGGTATTGGTGTTGACTTGAGGTATGGATATGGGTCCACTGTCAATGATCATTCCAGAAAATGGATATGGATTTGCACCAACCATGGGGCTAGATGGTGTGGTATGTAAGTTGGGCTCAGATTGATACAAGTCTGAGTCTGAGTCAAAGGCTGTGTGGCCTTCTAATGGTGTAGAGGGTCATCAAGAATGGTCTTGACAGTGTTGGTTCAAAGACCTAAACTGTGGTGGATCACCTCTTAGGCATGAGGAAGAGCGTAGGGGATCAATTGTGTCTGGTTGGTAAATCAGTTGCTGAAATCTGGTAGTGACGTTTTGGACCCTAATTTTAGTGGCTTCCTATTGGCTTTCAGGTGGTCACTTGGCCACCAAGACTGCCAGTAGACAGCTCTTGTATTTTTCCTCATGGGAGTGTTAGTCAATCGGTAGGGGTCATTGCCCATTTCGCTTGGCAATTCCTCTCAGCGGCCAACTACTTTCGGGTTCCTGTGGTACTCCTCACAATGAGTTTCAGGGCTGACCACAATTACTTCTCACGGTTAAGGCAGTTAGGGAATTATGTCCTCAAAGACTGCAAGTGTAAATAAATAGATTTTATTGCCTAGATCGGCGTCATGAACTGAGTTTGGTTATCTTATTTGGTATGGTTTTGTGCATGTCCATTGTATTTTTTATTATTATCTGCTATTCACTTGGTGGCTACTTTTATGGTTTATGAATATTTCGCAAATATTTTCTAGTTTGTTACAGAACTTACAACACGAGTAAATTGTATGAAACCAGTAAATTATGAACAGAAAATTTGAAACATGCCATTAATGAATCTGAACTATGGTAGACTTACTAGGTGGTTGCCTTACACCTGTATTCCTCTTCGACCAATAAAGAGTGTTGGGCTCTCAACACAATGGGACTAAGCCCATCCATAGATCCTCAGGTCACTCTCTGAGTGCAAGGTCAGTCAACAGGGAGGATGCGAACGCCATGAGGCGCCCTGGGCCTACCACCCCCTCTACCTTCCAAGTCACCCATTTTTAGTGGTCTAAAGCAATCACAAGTGAAGTGCCTATTACTATACGAGCTTCACCCTTTGTCTTATCCCAAAATACCCCGGAGGGTGATGACTGGGTAGAGGTGGAAGGGCTAGGCAAGGAGTTAATTTCCAATTCTTATTAAAAATTGAAATTTAACCTACAGTAATATATTAAAACCTTAAAACAAATTCATATGTATTAACAGCTAACCAAATCAACCTACAATTTACAAAAAAAAATTGCAGAAAGAAATAGGCTGCTGGATAGTGGCAGCTAGGCCGCACTGACAGTCCAAATAGCAGCAAACAGGCAAGCCCAAAAAGTTAAAATGCTCATAAAAAGTTAAAAAAAAAAGGGTCGCTGACCAATAGTAGACCTATTTTTGTGAAGTGGATTGTGATAAAACCGCTAGAAATTACCTTAAACGGTTGAAAACCCACTTCAGAAACAGACCCTTTTACCCCTAAACATGAGCAAATTTGCAAATGGATCAACTATTTGGGCAGAAAACAAGACCTAACAGAGGTGAATTTTCAGAAATTCGGTTCAGTCGTTTTTGCATAGTTGAACAATTTGCAAATCAAAGAACGACCAACAGTAACTGGTACTGTGGCTGAAACAATAATAAAAATGAAAAAAATAGATCTATCAACCTAAATAAGAAAATATTTATCAAACTAAGTAATCAAAAGATTAAAAACAAAAAACCCAAGGATCCCGTGGGATCGACCCGGTATGGTCGCCAATCTGTAGCTCAGGGAAAACCTTGGTTGCATGCAGAAACAACTACCTTATGTCTATAGGACAAAAGGGTATGGTTTCTTTGGTGAATGAAAAACCTGCAAGGAAGGGTTAGCTTTGAGCCATGGAAACCCTGCAACAAACCATTAGAAAAATAAACCTGCAACTAATCATTAATGGAGAACCTGCAATCTACTGTTAGAAATAAACTACACATACATCTAAGCTGCAAATAAAAATAAACAAAACACGCATCTCATTATACCTAAGATTTTTAATGGAAGATGGGCCATGATGCCCTAGATCAAGGAGCATCCTCTCCTTACTTGTTTGAATGGTGTGGAGCTAAGCTCAACACATAAGGGAAGTAGCTGATGGAGCAAAAGAGAAAGAGGGATGAATGGCTTGAGAGAGTTGGCTCCTCAAGGAACTCATACAGGCAAAGTAACGGTAGGTAGGGAATGGGTGTTTTGAAAGTGACCCCCACCCTTGTAATTATAGCCTTTTTCTGAGTTTTTTAGGGTTTTAAGCCCTTGGTTAAGGCTTTAGCCCATTTTTTGGGCTTTTAGCCCCTTTCAACCATTCTTTAGCTCTTTTAGGGATTTTAAGCTCCTTTTGGATGTTTTAGCCATTTTGAGAGCTATTTTGGCTCTTTTTAGGGGTTTTTAAGCCCTTTTTATGTTTTTTGAGCCTTTACAAAGGTTTGTGGGTCAATGGACAGGGTAAAATCGATGTCTTTGGGTGTCATAGGTCATGTAGAGCTAATCGAGGGATTTTTTGGGTGAACAAGAAAACCATCAAGATTAGATATCCTATTCCTAGGATTGATGATCTCATGGATGAGCTATTTGGAGCTAATTACTTCTCCAAAATTGACCTTATATCTGGTTATCACCAAATTCAGATGAAGGAGGAAGATGTGCAAAAGACTACTTTTCAATGTCATTATGGTCACTTTGAATTTCTTGTTATGCCATTTGGGTTGACTAATGCTCTAGCTACATTTCAAGCATGCATGAATAGAATCTTTTGCAAGAAGCTTAAAAGGTTTTTTTTAGTATTCTTTGATGATATTCTCATTTACAGTACAACTTGGGAAGAGCACTTGCAACACCTAGAGATTGTGTTGAAAACTTTGCAAGAACGGTCTTTGTATCCTAAGATGTCTAAATGTGAATTTGGGATGAAAGAACTATTATATCTTGGGAACATTATTGGGCAATATGGAGTGAAAGTGTACATGGAAAATATCAAGGCTATATTAGAATGGCCATCACCAAAAAACATCACAGACTTAAGAGGCTTCATTGGAATATGTACATACTATAAGAAGTTTGTGAAAGTATTCTCCAAGTTGACTTCTCCACTCACTGATTTGACTAAGAAGGATGCTTTCAAGTGGAATGGTAGAGGCTGAAAAGGCCTTCCAAAAAATGAAAGAGGTAATGAGTAGTTGTCCCATACTTGCATTACCTGATTTTTCTAATCCTTTTGTTGTTGAATGTGATGCTGCAGGTGGAGGAGTAGGGGTTGTCCTAAAGCAAGGCCAAAACCCTATAGCCTTTGAGAGTAGAAAGTTGTAGCTTCATGAAAATATTTAATCCATATATGACAAATATATGTTGGCCATCATGCATGCCTTGGCCGAATTCCGACAATACTTGGTAGGCAACAAGTTTGTGGTGAAAACTGACCACAATAGTCTAAGACACTTACTTACCCAAAATGATCTAAATGAAAGGAAACAAAAATGGGTAAGAAAGATCCAAGATTATGATTTTGATGTTGAATATGTGAAATGGAAAATTAACATTGTAGCATATGCATTATCTCGAAGACCTTATTTTTCTCTCATGGACATTACTAAAAATTGGAAAGACATGCTACTAGTTGAATATGCCAAAGATAAGACTGCTTGTGATGTATTAGATGGATTCATGGGAGATGATAACTACAGAATTTTGAATGGGATGATATAATATAAGGGCATAATTTATTTGGTTCAATATTTAGAGCTTAAGTACATTTTTTTGCAGGAAGCACATGATTCCCCACTAGTAGACCATCCGGGGATCTTCAAAACCTATAGGCAACTAAGGAAAGGTTATATTGGAAGGGGTTGAAGGAATTTTTTAGAAGTATGTGAATGAATGTAATGTATGTCAGCAAAACAAATAAGAACTCACATACCCAGCTGGTTTATTACAACCATTTCCCATTCCAGAGAAAAAATGGGACAGTATATGGATGGATTTCATCACTGATTTGCCCAAATATTTGGGCAAGGATTGAATATATGTGGTAGTAGATAGGTTGACTAAGTTTTCTCATTTCTTTTCTGTTATGTCCTATTTTATGCTGCACAAGTGGCTGACCTTTTTCTCAAAGAAATATTCAGATTGCATGGGCTCCCCAAGAGCATTGTGAGTGATAGAGATGGTAGATTCATGAGTGCTTTTTGGCAAGAAATTTTCAGATTGGTGGGAACTCAGTTGACTCCAAGTACAAGATACCATCCCCAAACTGATCAACAAACAGAGAGGGTGAATAAATGGCTGGAAGGGTACCTTCGAAACTATGTGGGAGAACAGCAAAAGGCTTGGACAAAATGTCTACACTTGGGTGAGTTTTGCTACAACACCACCTTTCACATGTCAATAGGGATGTCTCCTTTTAGAGAATTATGTGGTTATGATGCACTTACATTTTCTGATATGATATTTGGTGGTAGTAGAGCTCCAAAAGCTAAATATTGGGTGGAAGAAAGCTAATTACAGGTGAAATCTAAATTATCTCATGGACATATAAAGTTCAGATTGTTCTTCCTTTCTTCTCAATTCTTCTCACCATATTTTAGCTCTATGGAGTGAGGCGCACTTGGTGAGCTATTAATCTCTTTGAGGGAGATTGTCTTGCTCCAGTATTTTGTATTCTGGTGTAAATTATATGCTATTAAATTTCAGAAATATCTCAGGTCAAAATGCCAATAAATATCATGTATTATTGCTCAATAATGAGGAAACAGTGCCATTTCCCTACTACCTTGTTGTAAACTCTTGTAATCTTGATGGATTCGAATGGATGTATAAAATATTTATGATTTATGAATGAATGGAATGTAATTAAAGTATTTTATTGGTTTCATGTTCAGTAACTGAGAATTTGTGGCCATTGGGTCGAATTTCATAGCAATTGGAGTAAACTACACCTCATTTCCCCAAGGGTCCAAAACTAGTTTTTTATATCTAATTGAAATAATCGCTAACAGTCGTGGGAGGTTGATTGGTTATGAATATGAGTCTATGATAATGTATTATACACAACCCCTACTTTAATTTAATAATTAAAGTGGGTTTTTGCGCATTCGGGAAGCCATTTCTACCACTTACCCCGGGGGGGATTTGAGCCCAAAATTGTCAGTAAAATCATCTATCTTGTTTAGAATTTTGTAAATACTTACAGAAGTGATTGGAGGGCCATAATACATCCCTGAACATAATAATTAATTTATTATATCATTCATACACCTTATATGAAT